>OX463862.1:7616572-7762544 GCA_949825065.1 Odontocerum albicorne
GAAATAATAATAAAATTGCAATTTATATAGCGTCGTTTAGAGAGCTTTCCTCTAGAGTGCTCCAAATCGTACTGTTATAATGTTATTGATAGTTTCTAAATATTTAAAAAAAATATTATAAATAATAGTTGAGTGTAAAGATATGAAGGTAGTGGCTGTGCCCATTAGATCAAGTACTTCGTTACATCTACAAATATTTAAAAAAATATGTTTGGTAAGAAAATCGCAGCAAACTTACCAACGGAAAATGAACTACGAAAAAACCTTTTGTACATCTTCCGATATGTAAAAGTAACATATTGGGATTTTGGTGTAGTGTAGTATAGCGTTTGTGTGTAGTGCTCATATACACTCGTAAATTTTAATAAGACCACCCGAAAAAAGGGCGTCTATAAGTGATTCCTAAAACTGCAAACGCCACCCATGTCTCTAACACTAAGAGGCAGGCCATTTCACGTCTCAAGACCTGCTACGGCCAAAGTTCTATCATAAAACCCCGCTCTATAAGTATTGAATTGATTCAGAACGATCAATCAATTAAATCAAGACTTTATTTGTAAAGTCAAATAAAAATAAAAAGTGTAACACTCTTTAATCCATTTTAAAATTATTATTTAACCCAACAAATTTTAAGTCATATTTAACTCATAAAAATGAGTCGCATATGACTTGAAACTAGTTGGGTTAAACATATATTTTCTACAAAAGCGAAAGTTCTATCATTAATACCACGCTCTATGACTATTGGATTGATTCGGAAGTCAATCAATTAGATGCTGAATTTGTTAATTTAGTCAGTTATTATCAAAAACCGAAACACTCTATTTAATCCACTTAAAAAAAAATATATATTTAACCCAACTAGTTTCAAGTCACATGTGACTCATGAAGATGAGTTGCATGTGACTTGAAACTATTGTAGTTGAGTTTAACATATATTTTTTACAACGGCAAAAGTTCTATCATAATACCCCGTTCTACGAGTATTGGATCGATTTGGAACAATTAATCAATTGGATGAACAATTTATTTGTTTAGTTAAATATTGAAAAAATCCACTTAAATCATAATAATATGTTATTTAACCAAATTAGTTTCAAGCATACACTACTTATATGAAATTAGTTGTGTAAAATTAATATTTTCCAGTTGATTAAACAGTGGTTCAGTTTGTTTAAAAACCATATTTGAATAAACATGCATTCCCACAGAGTTAACGCTCGAACCCGATTATTAATTTTATTTATGTAACAAAATGTAGAATGTTACCACAAAGTGAAAATGTTATTTTTTAAAGAAATAAGGTCTCAATCAGTTGAAATATACCTTACCTTAAATAAAAACATATGCCTTAAATATAGTATGTTGAATAATTCATTCAGATAACCGCCAAAGGTCTCATTTGAATTTTTATCAGTACTTAATGTCCATTTCCAGAGTTTGTTACGGCAATCCCACGGTGTTTTTGCCATTTGCCATCGCACTTCTGTTTTCCCCTATAACGTCTTCTCCGTTTCCCATCAACATTTCCACTTTTTCCCATATATGTGTACAATGGTGTCAAGAGCGATATCGTTAAGTAGAAATGGTCGAAAAATGGGTTTGTTTCCTTTGGAAACGCAGCATTATGCGGAGAATGTTCTCAAATGTTTATTCTGTATATAAAAAAAACTAAACTTAAAAATATACTTTGAACATACATAAAAATAATCATTCCATGTTTCTTTTGGGGGAGGCAGATATGACATATTACCACGCTTTTCTATCCATGTAGAAGGTTCTCCTCTAATTCACATCCACATATCTTGTCATGCACGGTTTCCTGTTTTTTAAGCTTCTGATTTTTCTTTATTTACTTAATTCCTATACTTTTTACCCGTTGTATCCAACGAAACGTTAAAATATAAATATATAAAGACATCAACCAACCAACGCTTGACTTACAATCAGCACGTTTTTGGTTCGATTCCCACATGAAACTTTTTTCATTGGAAATGTAATTGAATATACTATATCTCTGTGACATTTTATTTTATCGGAAAGAGACGCTTAACTAATATATTTATGTCGAGGAGACATTTCGCAGGGGACACAAGATCAGCAAATTAATTATGTACAAATCAAAAAGAGTTTAATTTTTTTTTCTTTTTAATTAACTAAATATTTCGGCATAAACTTGGTGGAATTCCACATTAGAATATTTAACAATAAATGATTTTGTTATTTCACTTATTATATTAATCTCCGCTACACGTGTTTCTACCTCCTATCCCGAAGCTTTCTTCGGGTATCATTTTGCCTGAAGAGATCCTCGGGATAGAAGGTAGAAACACGTGTTACAGGGATTAAAATAATAAGTGAAAAAACAAAGTAATTCATTGATATCCTAATGAATTCTTAATTGTTTTAAGTTGGTTTGAAGATGTCTGGTAATAAGCTCAACAGATTTTAATAAAATTAAGTTTAAAATAAATAAATAAAAAAAATGATTGAATTCTATATTTGTTCTTTTACATATATATTTTTTTTGTTAAACAATCTTTCTGATTACAAAAAAATCAAATATTGACAAATGGATCTAATTTTTAAAAATAATTGCAATTTACATTAAAAAAAGGAAAAATCAAGTTAAAATGGACATTTGTACTATGTAAAACAGACCCAATCCAAAAAATGCAGCTTTCTGAAGAAATATTGAATAAACAAAGGTCAATTGGTCTTGAAATATGCAAAAAAAAAACAGTTATAATAAATCTGATATGATATAGCTGAGGAAACGTGGTTTTGTTAAATTTGTTAAGAATATTTTAGCAAACATTTAACCAAACAAAAGTAAAGGTAGGAAATTAAATGGTCGCAAAAAATATTCAAATGATTATTTACCTTTACAATATTTATGAACAATATACAAAGTAAAAATAAAAATGAGATATCATCAATCAAATGAAAAGGAGAGAATGTGTGCAGAGTAAAGAAAAATCAGGAATGAAATACCTTATATGACTTGAAATCGAGATATTTTTAGTCGCTTTTTAAAACATGCCAATGACGGAACAAGTCTAACATTGGTTTTTAACTGGTTTCAGAGCCTAATCGCTGTTTGAGCGTCTCAAAAGAGAACAGTTAAAAATGAATAGAATCATTTTTGTATAATCAATGTCCAGTTAGTATATTGTTTATAATGAGTGAATAATTTAGCTAACGGATTGGATAATCGAATAATTTAGCTAACGGATTAGATAATTGAATAATTTAGCTAACGAATTGAATAGTTTCAAATAAATGAATAATTTAGCTAACGGATTGAAAACCACTATAGTTAGAGGGCAAATGAAATTATTTTCTAGTCACATTATCTTTTAGTTTTAGACAATTGTTTATTGAATTCTAGGACTACTTTTATGTGAGGAACGTATAATATTCTGGTGGATACATTTCTTCATAGTTTATGCTCGTAGTAACTAAAGTTAAAAAATATCCTATTATATGTATTTTTTTTCCACCCTTCTTTTAAAGCTCCACAAGGGAGCATAAGGAGGCCACCAGTGTTCTCCATTCAGAGCGGTTTTGGGCGGTGCTGGTAACCTCCCTCCACAACATTCCTAACGCTCTGACTTCCTTGTCATAGGAACGGTACACCGTGAGAGAGGGTCTTCTAGGCCGTCGGGACCCCAATGGACAGAAAAACATTATATTATTAATAGGATATTAACACATTTAATGCCGACCACACAATATCGCGTGATATAAAATATACAGGATATTGCGTCTCTTCGGACACATATCAAGATACGATAATATAGTATAAGGTTCCAAAAGATTGCAGGGGAATGTTTCTGGTAGAATACCAAGAGGCTGCGCTCCTTAGGACCAAATCAAAAACGTTACCAACCCTACTGTGTGGGAGGCTTTATAGGAAGAAAAAAGGGAGAAGGGTGAGGGTAGAAAAATAGAGTAATGTCAAATATTCTCTACTAAATTATCCAAGAGTTTTCACAGATATTTTCCACTATTTTAAAATGTTCGTTGCCATATTAAGTTAACTTTAATGATAGATAATCAATGATTCGAAGGTGTTATACACATAATTCTCAGGATGATGTCAAAAAAATACTAAATACAGTAAGCATGCAACACACACTCACAACCGCAACGTGAACGTGCTTAAATCACTCAGTTCTTCACTCTCACAATCGTTACGTAAAGATGCTTGCGTCTACCAGTGTAGTTCACTGATTTTTGAGAAAATTCGAAAATATCAAAAAGTCTACAATTTTCCATATTAATTCATGTGGGAGTATTTTTATATGAACCATGGTTTAATTTCTTTCGCTGACGTTTCGAATTTTTATTATACTCGTTTTCTCATTTTAACTTGCGATCTCATATTATCTCTTCTTTTAATATATCGTATCAAGTGCTTGTTACCCTTTAGAAAAGACTTTCCTTTAATGCTATCCATAAAACATATAAATTGCGTTAAAAATTAAATCCGAGATGATAAAGTGTATCCATATTGGACTGGGGAGAGCTTCAAACAGCCCCAATATTTCGTGCTAAGTATCAGAAATTGAGGGGGGTAATTGGCAATAAAACGAAGATAAGGGATGGTGCTATGTTGACGCTGGATAGGGACTGCGATTTTTACAACCTTTGAGAATCAAGATTATCTGTTGTATTTAGTCCAGGGCGAGTGTTTTCTTATTCCTTAAACATTGCGGAATAAACAAAGCGAGAAAATGTCTTTGTTAAAAAACTTTATTCTATAATTGATAATTTGATGATCGTGTCCTAGTAAGTATGACATCCGTCTTTTGAACCGAAAGTTGCGGGTTCGATTTTTTTCCAATAAAAAAATCGATGCAAAAATAAAACAGTAATTTAATGCCCATTACCCGTGATACGGGTGTAATAATAAAATGTACAATATATAGTGCAGATAAGGGTTCTTATCGTTCGTGCCACAGAATATGACTATGTAAAAAAAGGGTAAAAAATAAATACAGTGTTTTGAATTGTTTATGGGCCAGGATTCTTCGTTTTCGACCCGAATATCGGGAACAAGGTGCATGGTTTTCGTTGCACGAAAATGCACCGGCGCACAAATGCAAGATTGTACGCGATTTCTCGGTCAAAAAAAGTATCGACCATTCCCCGTATTCACCTGATTTGGCTCCATGCGACTTCTGGCTATTCCCGAAATTGAAATTGGGGATAAAAGGAAAGCGTTTCGACACGATTTCAGACATCCAAAAGGTTTCGTCCGCGATTTTGGAGGCGATTCCGAAGAATGAGTTTCAGGAGTGTTTCAAAAAAATTTACAACCGCTTTCGGTATTGTGTTGACTCACAAGGAATGTACGAGTATTTTGAATAAAGGGTTATGTAAACTAAAAATAAACAATTTTTTGTATAACATTTCCCGTCAATCACCTTTCGCATTGGACAGATAGTGTATTATGTTGTATATAAGGCAATACATTTCAGTATATTCTGTTTGACTGTTTCTTTTCTGTGTATTTCCTTATAACTCAACTTCATCTCCTTCATTATCGATGCTATTCTTCCTATCATAACACATATTATAAATTTTTCTTTGTCTACTAGCAGCTTTCCTAGTGTATGGAAGAGGGCTCTAATTATTCCGATCCCGAAAGTTGACTCACCCACGTCATATAAAGATTTTAGGCCCATATCTATTCTGCCCACACTATCCAAAATTATTGAAAAAATTGTTCATATACAAATTGACTCCCACCTTAATCAATTTGAATTGTTTAATCCATTGCAGTCAGGATTTCGTCCGGGACATAGTACCACTACCGCACTGGTCAAGATCACGGATGACGTGAGACGTGGAATGAGCTTTAGGCAGTTGACATTGTTATGTCTACTAGATTTCAGCAATGCATTCAATACTGTAGACTTTGATCTGCTTATGGCTCGAATGCGTTCATTACGATTCTCTGAATCGGTCATAGTCTGGTTTTCGAACTATTTAAAGGGAAGACAACAATCCTGTAAATACCAAGAGCGTATATCTGAATGGGCTGATCTCTCTGCAGGCGTCCCCCAAGGTGGAATTCTCTCCCCACTCCTTTTTTCTATATTCATCAACCCAATAACATCGTCTCTTAAATGTTCTTATCATCTGTATGCAGATGACCTGCAGATATATATTCATTTTGATCCAAATTTCTTTCACGCGGCTTTGAACAATTTAAATACGGACCTTCAATCGATCTCGGAGTGGACTGCGGAGCATGGCTTACTCATCAATCCTAAGAAGTCTCAAGCGATCCTCATTGGCAGCCCTCAGCTTCTTGGTAAATTCAACACTGACTTACTTCCTCCAATATTACTTGATGGCTCTATTATACCATTACATAAAACTGTTAAAAACCTAGGAGTGCTAATAGATAACACTCTCTCATGGCGAGATCAAATAAATGAGGTAAGCCGAAGGATCTTCTTCAGCCTTCATTCCCTTAAAGTGTTGCAAAGATTTCTACCAACTAAAACCAAAATTTTACTCGTACAATCTCTGCTCTTTCCGATTCTGGACTATGCGGACGTATGTTACTTGGATGTTACAGAGGAACAGCTGGACAAATTACAGCGTCTTCAAAATGTGTGCCTAAGATTTATTTTCAACCTACGAAAGTACGATCATATAACTTCATACCAGAAGGCATTGAACTGGTTGAATGTTAGAAATAGACGCCAAATTCACATACTGTCTCTATTGTATAATATCCTTAACTGTCCCGCCGCACCCTCTTATCTCGCCGAAAATTTTCAGCGTCTTTCCAATCATGGATTAGCGCTACGCTCAAACAGAGATTGTTTATTGGCCTTTCCAGTTCACCGCTCTTCTTTTTTCACGTCGTCCTTTACTGTCCATGCAGTGAGACTCTGGAATCAGTTACAAACCAATATAAGACTCGCTCCGTCCTTGGCATGCTTTAAGAAGCGACTGAAAAAACTCTTAATTTCTAGTCAGTAAAATAACGTGTTTCATTCCTGATTTTTCTTTTCCTTTCCTCTCCACCATCCTTTCCTTTCCTTTTGATTGATGATATCTCACTTTATATGAAAAATAGTGTTCGGGTGATTGTCCGTCTTTGTGGGGTTCGTGGGCATGTTCTCACGTATATGTTTATGGATTTCGTGGGGATGGATAGTCATTTGAATGATTTATGCGACCACGTAACTTGCTTCATTTACTTTTGTCTGGTTGGTTGGAAGAGATTGCCGCCTGGCAATAAGCCCGCCAGATTGTATTGCAATGAAAGTGTTAAATAAATAAATAAATAAATAAACTCAAAACAGTTGTACGCTATTTGACTTGATCTGCGACTTTGGCTCCTAATTATTCGCCGAATTTATGCTTTTGAGATTTTCATGCCCATCTATTGCGCAGTCAGCTTACCAAAAATAATATTTCTTGGGAGTCTGAAGTCAGGTATGCAGGGAACACTTTGAAAAACAAGGGTTGTTAGAAAAATTGGAATATCATTCATTATTGAAAGTTAACACTAGAGTATATATTCACGTTGGTGTACAATAAAAATAGCAAATTGGTGATAGGGACATGCTGAGAACATGACCGAGGGACGCCATTGTGTTCTGCCCGTCTAATTAAACCTTCGGATTTAAAACCACTGGATTATATATGATAGTCATAATTTTGAATGTATGTGTTGTCAATACTGAATGAAAGAATGCAGATTACCTGTGATGAGAATAATAAAAGGCACAACACAAAGTAGAGATTCAGGGTACTTGTTGTAGCTGCCATCAAAGTTGACTATGTCAGAAAAATTGTGAAAAGTATATCCTATTGCATATAGGGCAAGGAGTTTCAGTATATGTAGTTTACCTGCATTTTCTTAATCCAAGGACCTTTGATAACTAAAAAAAAACAGTTCTACGTCATTTGGCTTGATCTACTACTGTTTGATCCAAGTTGTACTGAATATGTATGTTTTTGAGCCTCTCTTGCAGTATTTCCTTATGGTATTCACCTTGTCTACCACGCTTTCTTCATTTCACCACAACCGATATTTCTTAAGAGTCTGGAGTAAGACATGCGAGCTACTGTCCAGACCATGGATGACGAGTGCATGATACCAGAATCTCGATGCTACAGCAATTTACTTTGGTAAAAATTGAGTTATATAAACTAAACAAGTAACAATAGCGTTCAGTTGCTATTGAATCGAGTTTGGGAACATAACCAAACTTTTCGAAAAGCAGATTTTTACAAAGGAATGTTAACCTCCTTAGAAATTCTGTGATGAGACCTCACCGGAAATTAGTGAAACCGGAAGGGCTTTGAAGAGAAAATACTCTGCTTAGGTATACTTCCGGGACAACAGTTCTTACACTTGCATTTGGAAATATTTATTAAGAAAGGGTAACCTCTGTGGCATTGATGGCAAGATCATTGATTTCCAGCCGGGAGTCAAACTCCTGCAGTCAAAATATCATACATTTGATTCAAATATACTTTTATTAGTCCTCCTCTTTCATGCCTACCTCTTACATTTGCACTGTCTATTTGTTTTGGTCTTTCTTCATTAATTCGTTCTTCACGCCCAAACCATCTCAAAATGCTTTTTTTTTGTCTTACTTAAAATAATATTTCTCTATTCTGTCATAGGATATCATGTATCATTCTTTGTGCACGTTATTCTGTCATAAGATGTCATGTATCATTCTTTGTGCACGTTATTCTCTAATGTATCATTCTTTGTGCACGTTATTCTGATTCCTTCAGTTTTTCCCATACATTCCCCTTCTTCACGCCCAAACCATCGCAAAATGCTTTTTTTATGTCTTACTTAAAATATTATTTCTCTATTCTGTCATAGGATATCATGTATCATTCTTTGTGCACGTTATTCTGTCATAAGATGTCATGTATCATTCTTTGTGCACGTTATTCTCTAATGTATCATTCTTTGTGCACGTTATTCTGATTCCTTCAGTTTTTCCCATACATTCCCCTTCTTCACGCCCAAACCATCGCAAAATGCTTTTTTTTTGTCTTACTTAAAATATTATTTCTCTATTCTGTCATAGAATATCATGTATCATTCTTTGTGCACGTTATTCTGTAATAAGATGTCATGTATCATTCTTTGTGCACGTTATTCTGATTCCTTCAGTTTTTTTTCCCATACATCAAAGTTGGTAATAAAATACTTTGTGAATTATCGTCTAAGCGGATTTTGATATAGCCCGGTTCGAGTATATCATATATGTAATTTTTTCCTAACACACGAGTTACTATAAATCGCCTTTGGCACGAAAAGCGATTTGCCCAGTTTGCTCAACTCTAATATACTCCATTAAAAGTTTGTAATAGCTCAGAAAGATCAACTGCAAACGTAATGCGGAAAAAATAACCGATTTGTTCAAAGAATATTTTTATATTCCCCTATGACATCATTTCATAACCTATGGGACGCGGCCCATATTTGTTTTTCACAAATTTCGAATGGGTCGTGAAATTCGAGTATATTCGAATGGGCCGTGAAATACGTTTGTAGTATTATATTAATTGTATTTAACAATAACAATCAAAATAATATTATAAACACTCTCCGAAACGGTGTGAAGTTTGTACGTAGTAAAGCAAGCTGAAAAACTCAAATAAAAAAAAATGTCATTTGAATCATATTTAAAAAAAAAATTATTGTACAAAGTAATATGTGGTACAAATATTTGTCAAGGCTTTACCTATGTACAGTACCCGGCGGTAAGTATTGTAATATACATCGGACCATCGTGCGACAGAGACGACGCTCTACAAAGCAATGTGTATTACTTACCGCCGGGTACTTGTACACATTTATTACTTAACTAATCTTATTTATATAGAATCGTATATTGAAGTTGATAAAAATAGTTTTAACACAATATTTATTTCTTCCTTGAGGGCTTTTTGTTTTTGACGTGTGGGTTAAAATCACGTTTTTTGATAAAAGTACGATTAATGCTGTGGAGATAAGACGCATTAGTAGAGAGTCAATTTATTGTACTTTATATAACACTTTTATTGTATACAGTACAACCTGGCGGGCTTATCATCATGTGTCAATCTTTTCTGACCAACCAAAAAGGTGTCCAAGAGACCTTAAATGAACACCGGACTGTAATCCTTTTTTTTTAATCTGAGTTCTAGCAGGATGAAAGAATGCGGAATAAAAACATCCGAAATGAATGTATATATAAAATGTTTTGAGTTATATGAAGAAAAGAGCTTAAAAATGGTTTAGACATGTGGAGAGAATGAATGAGGAAGAATGACTAAGCGAGTATACAAGTTACGTGCGGGTGGAAGAGGCAGGGAAAAAACATGCCAAGATCAAATTGACCAGATTTTGAAGGAATGTAAAGTGAGAAGTATGAATAATTGAAGATCTTCGTCGTTGTTGATGGGCCTCATTGTCGAAGATCCTCTCATTACTCCAACGTCAATCTTGAGCCGCTCTTTCACGTCCATCATGCCGTTTTCTACGGGAAAACAGGAAACAAAACATTTCACGTCGGTCCTAGACGCGTATTCCTTACTGCAGTTCGACAGATATATATAGATCCTGCTAAGTCATCTGGCAATGCTGATGCATGTTTACACCATGCTGACTATTTCCTACACGTCTAGCTGTTGAAAAGCCATTGTCCCGAGAACAGATGGCCCTACACCCGCCACGGTCTCGAGCCACCTGCTCCCAGTCCTTAGACGCCTTGCACAAAGTCAGCGAATATCAATAGAATACCATGCACTATCAATAATTCGAGGCCTAAGTGGTAAGACGCCTGTCTCTCTGTCCTAAGTGGTAAGACGCCTAAGTGGTAAGATTCCAGTTTGTTTTTCATCTAAGGCATTTTTAACATCTAACTGGTTGGTTAGAAGAGATTGCCACATGACAATGAGCCCGCAAGGTTGTACTGTATATAAAAAAGTGTTATACAATAAAATATAGTACATGATTTGACTTTTAGACTATATTTCAACCAAAATTGAAAAAACATTGAAAGAAAAGTATTAACAGGGAACAAGATAAATGCAGCAATAAAAATAATTTTAAAAATTGCGTTATATCGACAGTGACAAAAATAAAAATTTATAATAGTGTGTTGGTGTCCACCTTGATGTATGGAAGTGGAACTAGGAATTAGTGGAAGAAGGACATAAGCAAAATTAATTCTGTGGAAATGCGTGCTCCATGGAAAATTTGTGAAGTGCCATTGTATGAAAGGAAGCGGAATGAAGACAACAGAAATTACTGTATTAATAAAAAAAGGTGTTTTAAATAAGGCGAAGAAAGGAGCTGTGTATATTTGGAGAGAATGAATGAAGAAAGAATAACTAAGCCAGTGTACAAGTCAGAAGTGTGAGTGGAAGAGGTGGACCGAAAAAAAACGTGGTTGGATCAAACGGACCGGATTTAAAAAAAAAGTTATTTGAGAATAATAATAAAATGTGCATGACGAGATGTATGAATATGGAAGAAGCAAAAGTTGTGTGCTTGAATATAAAAGTTTGGAGATCTGTTCTCTCTGCTTACCTCGCAAGAGACACGGCGTAATTGTATATTATCTGTATGTGTTATTTAATTAATCTTTACTTGGATTGTGAAACCAAAGCTTATGTTCTAATCTGAACGATGGTTAAAAAGTGTTGAAAAACACTGGTTTATAAGCTGTGCAGCTAAGTGGAAGGCACGAAAAAGATTCCGTTTCTTATGTGTATGTGGAAAGTTTATCGGGAAAGCTCAATATAAACAGGATATAAAAAATGAACGTATTGGTTAGGGGATGATACTCTTCAACAACTAAGAAGCCTTATCGTTTGTTATAGTTTTGATACTTTAATATAAAATAAAGTCTGATGATTGGATGTCATCCCTTCATGACATAATCGCAAAGTTTTTATATCTCGAGTATGTATACATTGGGAAATAAAAATCAAAATAAATATCAAAAAAAATAATTAAGTAACATTTGAGATGTTTCCATGAGAACGGTTATTTATAATTCGCTGACTACTTGATTAGGAAAAAGCTCTCGTTAGGTATCGATCGTGCACAACAAATTCAATATAAACGCCGGAGAAGATTACAGCTGGATTACTTAGAAATGTTTGAGATAAAAAGTTTTTCTTTATAAAAACATTCATAATAATTTCAAAATATATCCACTGTACTAGTTTATTCTTGCTTTATCTCAGCGACATATATAGTATAAATTTCCTCATTAGATGTAACTCGTCTGATAACTCTTTTGCATCAATCCCTGCACTTCGCGGCTCGAAGGGCAGTTGTCCAAGGGTAGTCAAGTTGGGTCTCTAACTTGGTAAGTCCAACGCATTGAGATTCTTCCTCTTGTGCGTTGTCCTTTCACGCCTCCTTGGCCACAAGCAGTGCGCTTTAGGAATCTAGGACTCGTCGAAGGTCTATTGTCGACAATCTGTCGGTGATTTTCAGTTCTTTGAGAATGGAGGCATTAGTTTGCCATAGGCCGAGGCCACACAGAAAGGAGCCTCATTTGATGCTTAGAGATATGTTGCGAGTTAGGTGACATATCCTAGCGAACCAACGTATCGCATACTATCGCAGTGGCCATACTGCACGGTTCGCGCCACGTTGCATGTCGATTAGTCATCGAGTGAATCTCCGAGCGAACGGATGTGTCGGTTAATTTACAAGATGACGGAAGTTTTAATGACAGCTGTGTTTAAAAGGTAGCCTTTGTGGAACCCATCGAGCAAATTATAGAAAAATGTACCTGTAATAAAATCACTTTGGAATGAAGTTGCACAGAAAGTAAATAAAGATGGTAAGTTATAATGAAATTGGTTAGTTTTGAGAGTGACATCACGCGTTGACTCAACCTCTCCGGACTGTCAAATGAATTTGTGCGTAGCACTTTGGTGTGGCCAGGCTAAAGTCACCTAGTATATGAGACACGTAAAATATAGCTTAGCACCTAACGAAGCATTTCGGTGTGGCCTCGGTCTCACTGTCCATGGAATTCCTAATATCCTTCTCCAGCACTACATTTATTTCAAACGAGTCTATTCTACGTCTCTCGCTTGCTCTCAGAGTCCAAGTCTCCGAGCCATGCACGAATATTGCGAAGGAGAGATACGTAACTAGGCGTAGTTTCATCATGATGGTAATAGTTCTGTTCTTCCATATCTTTCCAACTTTGACATCCTACTAAGGAACTTGAATTATTTAGAAATTGTTGAGATTAGAATTATTTTTCAATATAAACTTATTTTATTTATTATTACACATGACAAGAAATATATAGGTAATTTAATTTGAACATACAATTTCAATGGATCTGGGTTTGTTGCCTTTCATTTGTCGTATCCCTTGTAAACTAGGCTTTTGTCTGTATCTCACTGAGGATATTTATAAAGTAATTATTTAGACAGAAAAATAACCTTATATTTATTTTTTAGAATTTTTTCACTGAAGATCCTCACGGTTGTAATTGGAGAGACGTTTCTTTTACCTGCCGGATGTCTCGGATTCGATTTCCGATTAATAAAAAGAGTCCTAGCTTGGTTTAGTTCGTCAAAATATTTGCGATTGACTTTCTGTATGCCCTAGTATTACCATCACGTTACGACGTAGAACTAGGAGTTTCGTGTGCTTTTTTCAATGATTCTAAAGCAGTTTTGTTATACTCGTATATATACTCGTATATACACTTTTCTCTTACACAATATAACCGTGCGGATTAATTTTTTCGTGACAATGTCTTACAACCAGTCAGAACGCTTTTGGATTTTATTAGACTTTATTAACCGGTGGTTTTATTGTAATATGGAAATCCCTTCCAACCATCTAGAAAATTGTACAAGAGGCCTTAGGGGACAACCAGATTAAAATTCTTTTATATTAATTGAGCGTTAACGGAAATCGACGAAGTTCGTCCACATCCTCAGTAAGATACAGCCCACAGCCTATTTTAGTGGGGACACGACAAATGAAAGGCAACAAACCCTAATTCATTAAAATTACACACTTATAACATTTCTTATCATTAATAAATAAATCTACGATATGAGTTATAAAAAAAAGTATGATAAAATTAAATGTTGTCGGAAAGAAGTCTCGTATTTCTCAGATATATTCGTATATCATTAAAACAACATTTTCGTTCCTTACTTAATTTAAAATGTTCTTAACTAATTTTATTAAGAAAGGTTCTAGCTTTATTATTATATTTATTAAGAAAGGTAATAGCTTTATATTAATTTAGCTCATTTACGGCCATTGTTTATAAATTGGTAATTTTGAAGATGGGACAAAACATGTTTTTTGTTGCTTAAAGCTTTTTTGCTACGGCAAAGGAAAAAATGCGACATATACAAAAAAATATATAAACAGCATATGGTAATGATCCAATAAGCTATCGTACCTAAGTTATCAAATATGGTTTAAAAATCCGTAATGGTGATGCGGTGATGCGGTGTGCACATCTTCGAGTGATGGTGTCCAATCTTCCAGATTGGACACCATCACTCGAAGATGGTGTCCAATCTGGAAGACCAATTATTATCGCTGATGACAACATAATAAAGGCTTTGATAAAAAAAAGCGTTCTACGACTCGAAAGAAGAGATAAACTGAATATAGAAAACGACCGTCTATGAGTATTTGTGATATTTTTATTTTAAGTTTAATCTGTAAATAAAATAAACCTAAAAAGACGAAATCTTTTCCAGAAAACCTAATGAGATATTCTGAGAAGGTGTCTGTAAATAATTTAATAGTACGAATTACAAACATTTCCTTTCAATTCCAAGAAGTAAGGTTGTCAAAAAGCATAATAAACATTGAGAAAAAGTTTTGATTTGGAGAATTTAAATATAAAAAAAAAATAACGAGATACTATACTACAAAGCCAATGGTTCGTGTCAATTCCCAATTTCGTCAAAATTAGAAAGAGAGAGAGAGAGAGAGAGAAAAAAAGAATTACACGTCATCATAAACCATAACACGTTTTAATAAGGATTTTGGTCTGACGATGAAATATAACTCAATGTGAAAATGATTACGTCCTTCAAACGAGACGGGAGTCCAGAATTTCACTACCCCTTATATCTTACATTTTTCCAATTTTTTTTGTCTTTTCTTTTTGCCTCTCTCTTCGACAAAGGCATTATTGGATAACGAAAAATTTCCAATGACTCGCGAGATAAAATTTCCGATATCTTTTCCCGACGCCTCTCGACGTTTTATGAAAGAGAAAAATATATATATATATATATATTATACATCGATTCTTCTTTCTTACCAATTTAGATAAAATATCTTAAAGATAATATCGAGTTTTGAAACGGCAATATTTAAAATAGTTATTCATCATAGATTAAAATTGTTCAAAAACATTTGGCCTTTTTTGTATATCATTATATACTTTGTAATTTGTTTTATCAAATATTATTTATTAAACTTATTGTAACGGTATAACCCTACCGATTTCAAGGCTTTTACCTCATCATCAGGGGAAGTCTTGTTTGTACTCCCTTGATGATGAAGTGAAAGCCTTGAAACCAGTAGGGTTATACCGTTACAAAAAGTGAAATAAACAGTGTTTGATAAAATAAATTACAATGTCTTTAAACCTTCACAGTGTTTATGCCTTAACTAAATAAATATATTGTAATTTGTCTTATCAAATACTTTTTATTCCACTTTTTGTAACGGTATAACCCTACCGGTTTCAAGGCTTTCCCCTCTTCATCAGGGAGCACAAACAAGATGATGATGATGAGGTGAAAGCCTCTTATAATGAGGTAAAAGTCTTGAAACCGGTAGAATTATAACGTTACAAAAAGTGGAATAAACAGTGTTTGATAAAAACAAATTACAATGTCTTTAAGCCTCCACAATGTTAATGCCTTAGCTAAAAATAATAAAATATCATTATTTACTGTTAAATCTGAGAATTATTATGTTGAAAGTTAGAGCTTCTTCCGACTAAGGCAAAGTATATTGAGTTATGTTTCAGGTGAGCAGTTCCACTTATAAATAAATGTGATGAGTGTTTCCTATGTTGACTATTGTACCAGTTTTTATTCTGGCTTATCTATAACACAACTGATTAAACTGTAATATCTTTTAAATATACTTGCACATCTCATTTTTGATGGTACAAAGAAGTATCATTCCACTTCTTAAAATACTTGGGTGGTTGAAGATATAGGAGATGTTCCAACGTAAGATTGGAGTTATGGTATTCAAAGTGATTTTTCCAGGATTGTTTAAGACGGGGTTTATCATTTAGTTCAATTGTGTTTTGATGTATTGTGTACATGCACACAACATTTCATTGAGAACACAGTCACGGCATTTAGTTCTTTTGTGATTTGATTCATTGTTTGCATACACACAATAGCACAAAATTTCATGGAGTACAGTTTTGATATTCCATCTAAATCTATTTATGAGTAGCTTAACATGCGTATGTACACAAAATTTCATAAAATACGCTGACTTGATAATTTCAGGATTGTTTTAGACAGAATGAGATCTCTCAATATCGTCTCAGGTTAAAGTCGAGCCCTGCGAATACTTTGACTCTATGTTACATATTTCTGGTAGAATTGACAAATCCGAATATAATATTTTTACAGAACGTTAGAAAAAGTGAAATCTGTTCTTTAGAACAGTATCCCATCTTTCAAGATGTTAACCTTCAAATTAGCGAAGTTCTTAGTAGGCATGAAAAGTCACTCTGTAATTCTGTAAGTCACCGAGATGAATTAATTGGAAAGCACTTTTAAGGTGATATAGGTGGTGGAAAACAGTGTTATATCAAATTATCGTTATATTAAAATACAAGTTAAATTACGACATAATTTAGGTGTGCATGTACACAACATATCATTCTACAAGCTTCCTTCTTGGTATGTTGGGATACTACCTTCTTAGCGTTAGGAGGGATGTGAGAGTATCTTCTTATATTTTAAAGTTGTTGACGGGAGCTACACCTAATCCGGCTACGTTGGAAATGATAAAGTTTTATGTTCCTGACAAGTATTCGAGGTACAGAAATATTGACCTATTTAAACCGCCAGTAAGTACAACTTACGGTGGGAGAGGTGTCCCTTCTAAATAAAGCCGCGGATATTGACATCTTCAATTTTTCCGATAATGTCTTTATAGAAAGCATTATGAGCTTTCTAAGTAATGGAAATTAGTTGTTTCGAACGAACTGATAACTTATAGTTTTATATTTTTGCTGCTGTATTTCATGTCTATTAAAGCTTTATATGGATTTTTTTTCTTGTTACTGTACATAATTTCTTTTAAGCTTTGCCTGTCATTAGGTTAAACCTGTATACGAAAGCTTTATGATAATAAATAAATCAATAAATAAACATACTAGGTAACATATAACACATTAAATTCGTTAAACACTTTAGTTGTTTAATTAGACCAACTGAAAACTGTAACAAAACTTCAAAGATTACTCCATGCTGAATAAATTTAATATTTGAAACCGACTATCAAAAAAACTTTATTCTTGAATTTCGTCCATAAATTAAAAAAAAACAACACAAAATAAATATTCCATCAGAAAACAAATTGGAATCAGTAGGATATAAATTGAACGTTTAAATGAAACGTTATTGGTGAAATTTTCAGCGCTCGACGCCATAAATCCTCCACTCGTCCTGTTGGAGTCGAGAAATCTCGGCTTCTTGAACTTCTTCTGAGTGCTTTCTCCTCAATCTTGTAAAACAGGTGTGATTGCTTCTCTCTGATTAGTATGCATGGCTTTGTCAAACTTTGTAGAATAATGGCGAGGGAGGTTCGGAAATACTTTTTCAAGACTTGAGAGCAGTTTCGAGGGCGTAGTGGGGTGTCGGACAGTCAGTGGCGTAACTTAAAAAAAAAACAAAGTTGGCAGATTACAGCTCATTAAAAAAATGTTTTCCGAGAAAATTTAATTAGACGAACTTTGGAATTAAAGAAATATTAATTTGATGTTTCGAAAAGTTTTTTTTTATGGAACTCGTACTATTTAATTTTTCTTCTTAGTCTTTTTCACATTAGTTAAAAATAAGAATGAAAGTGCTGTAAAGAAAGCAGACTCTCGTCAAAGGCACCGTTACTCAAGATTCGAACCCAGAATTATTGACAGATTAAAAAAAAGACCAAATACATGTACAAAAGTTGAGATCAATGATAGGAAGGTGGTAACCGTGGCCGTTAGATTACGTACTTTGTCCCATCTGCATTTGTTTAGAAAAACATGTTTGGTAATAAAACCGCAGAAAAGATAGACTACAAAGAAATCTTTGTACATCGTACAATATGAGAAAGCAGCAAATCTTGATATACATTGAAGAGTTTTACGTTTGCAGTTGACTTTTTCAACAGTCGATTCTAGATTTCTCGAAAAAAAAAAATATATATTTCGAAAAATAAATATAGATTTTTTATGAGAGAATCGAAGGTTTTTCAAATCAGAAATCATGAGTTTTCAAAAGACACTCAGATTTTTCATAAGAGAAACTAAAACTTTCAAAAGAAAAACATCGAGTTTTCAAAAAAGAAACCTTAAGTTTTCCTTGGTGCAACAAAGATTTTTTGAAAGAGTTATCAAGATTTTCAGAAGAAAACAGTAGAATTATATTTTCAATAGAGAAAACTCGATTTTTCAAAAGAGAAGCCTACATTTTTAAAAAGGGAAATCAATAGTTTTCAAAAGTGACACTTGCATTTATCATAAGTAAAACCCAATGTTTTTCAAAACTAAGCCCTGATTTTTCGAAAGGTAAACTAAGAGTTTTTAAAAAAGAAACCAAGAGTTTTCAAAATAAAAACCAAGAATTTTCAAAAGAAAATAATTGCGTTCTACCAAAATGTGACAAAAGAATTTCTATCAAAAAGTTAAATGTCTGTATTTTTTCCTGATGAATCTTCCTCAAATTTCCAATGTTTCAGTCTTTTAAGACCAGTATTAATCTTTTTCCTTCTAATCATTTTATCAATAATTTATTTTATGCTTCTTCAATCAAATTTGATCAAAACAAAAGACAACATTACGAAATTATAATAATTTATTAACTCTCATTGTACTATATTGTACGATACAGCTCAACTCTCGAGTGAATTGTTCACGAATTTCCAATTAATCTTTCCAGTAAAGTTATTCTTCGAAAAACTCCTTTGATGATGTATTTCTTCTCTTTAGATACCTTCTTAAAAATACTTCAAAGCATTTGTACAATATTTTTTTTGTATTAATAAACGTACGTAACAGAATTGAAATAGAAAAAAATTCTAGGATCAAGACACAATATTTTTTCTCTTTTCATTTAAAGTGGTTGATTTTTTTACAATATTATAATATACCAAAAATATCCATTGTATCTTCTTCTTTCAAGTTAGTATCCTCTTCGAAGGTCAAAGATCATCATATTTATCTAGAATATTTATCTAGAAAAATATAATCATATTTATCTATTATAGAATATTTATCTAGAAAAATATAATCATATTTATCTAGCCCTTTGACTGCCGGCAGGTACATGTATGGCGGTACCCAGCACGCCGCGAATTTTACGACAAAAATAAAACCTTCTAAACATATCGTTATTGAAAGTGTAATAAAGTTTATTTATAAAACTTACCAAATAAATTAAGAGCGCGCCAGTCGTGCAGTCATTTATCCATAATCATAAAATTAATTGTTCATGGTGCAGGGTTGTCACAAAATTTGTCATAGAAAATATGAAAACTAAATTATATGTCAAAAGTAATTGTTTATGTTAGTTTAATATTAAAAGTATACACTTTATAACGTATAAAAAACTCCCCTTTACACTTTATAACGTATAAAAACTTAATAACGTATAAAAAAATGTACATAAAAATTTGACAACGTGCGATTAGGTTCCAACACTCGTAAGCTTATAAAATAAACTAACAGATTCACAACACAACAGGCACAATAGTAAAATTTAGCACGAAAATACACTGACAAAATGCGAAATAACTATGTCAAAACACTTTTTTTTCTCTCATAAAGTAATTATGATAAAACTTATTCAACAGAAATAAAAATCAGAAAATTCTACCGCGAAATAAGTTTCAAATATAATATGAACCGCTATACATGGAACACAAAATAAAACTGTACTCTGTAGACGAAAAATTATATACGCAAAACATCGATAGAAATTCGGGGATTCCTAAAAATCCCGGCTAATAAAATATATTACACAACCCTGAGCGCCATCAGTTGTTCCGACGACACAGCTCTCTTTAATTTACGTTTAAAGTGGTAAAAACAAATTCTGTTTCAATTCTAAGTATGCAAAGATATTCACAATAGATGCCACTATGTGTTCAATATATTTGTACATTTTAAATAATTGATTTTCTTTAGTAAAATCCCATTTAAAACGGCGCGTCTTAAGACGTAATTTGTGTATGAGCGGCGCTCCGTTCACAGAAAATTATGCGTCTTAAGACGCTTTTGGCAGTTAACCGGCTAGAAAAATATATGGTATCATAGTGAAACCATTTCCGTTAGATCTTTATGAAATATATGTCTTCTTCCTGTAGTTCACAGATGTCACCCAAATAGTACATAACCGTCGATTATGATTAAGGTAGTCCTGATTTATAATAACAGATGTCGCGATTTTTTCAACTCTTGTATATGAAAGTGCGCGCTGTAATAATCAAATTATAAAATGGGAATAATTGATTTTTATCCACGTTTTGATGCAGTGTTGAATAAATAAGGTAATAGTCGAGAGTGAAAATGTTATAGTTTTGACATTCATCTGTCGGATAATGTGTCAGGGCAGTATTGTTGTGTTTAACGTGATCCTTCGGAGGCAATTTTTTTTGTTTTGTTTTGGTTTGTTTATGAAAATACATACATACATATTTCGTTTGTTTCTCCTCAAGCACCGTCTTTTATATTCTTTACTTGAATAATCAAATTATAAAATTGAAATTATGTTATTTATTTTTATCCATGTTTTGATGCAGTGTTGACTTTAACGAATAGTAACGAATTAATTTTTTTTAGTTTTGACATTCAGCTGTCAGATGATGTATAAGGGCAGCATTGTTGTGTTGAATATGGTCTTTTGAAGGCAATGTATTTTTGAAGTTTTGGTTCATTTTTGAGAATACATACTCGTACATACATATTTCGTTTGTTCATCCTCAAGCACCGTTTTATAACAGTTTAAAAACGTAATGAAAAAAACTCTGAAACTTCATATGACAATAATAATCCTTCATTGTGTGGACAAAGGGGACTACTTCATAAACCAAGACCTATGATGAAGTGGTTTTATTTTTTATTCAATTAATCCATACATTTGTCCTACATACTAAAACATTCAGCTGAAATATCAATACAAATTTTTACTAATAGTCAGATCCCAAACTATCACATATGGTACACAATTCCAGCTGGTTCAAATCCTAACAATCACATCAATATCATGTCCAATAACTCTTCATCACACGCTCAACATTTGTATCAGACATAGAGAAAGTCTACACCAGCTTCTTTCTCACTTTTCGTTCTTCTGTCGTCAAAATTACCAGGTTACATATTTTTAAATTTATCAAAGTAACCAGTTTTCTTCTTCCCCCTTGCTTTATCCCATCCATTTGAAGTCAGCTGGTTGAACCTTTTCTTATCATCTCTTTCGATCTCGCCAATCACTTTGGGATAGTTCGAGTCTCATCATGTAATCCTCAACCTTTTTATTAAGGCTCTTCTTGAGTCTTCCTCTGGGTCTATTCGGGAATTCCCAATTCGTGTCTGTTTTAAGCGTAGGTCCTTCATCCCACCGTTGTTACATGTCCCCATACCAGCGTAGTCATGCATCTCTGGTTTAATTATTCCACGAATTCGTGCATTTCGGATCTTATCCAATTTAGTGACACCCAGTGACCACCGTAACATACGCATCTCCACGATATGCTACAATTGTTATTCCTTTTTCTTTAGACTTGGACTCCATGTACTCGTAGTATATAGCGGGCCTGATACTGTCTTGTAGGTCCTACTCTCAAACTTTATTGGTAGCCTTACGTCACACATAACTCCTGTCGTTTCTATCCGTTTGTTCCAGCCAGATTTTTATTCTGTTTTTTACGTATAAAAATATATATAAATATTGTAATTTGTTTAGTTTAACACTATTTATTCCACTTTATGTAACAGAATAATCCTACCGGTTTCAAGGTTTTCAAAATAAATAATTTAGTTCACTTCATCTGACGAGGGAAGTCTTTGAAACCGGCAGTTAATTCAAATAAAACAGTGGTGTATAGATCCAAAAATTTCCAATAAATATCTTAACAGTCAGAACTTATCCGATGAAGGAGAAAGGTGTCCTACCATCGGACCGAAACTCCGAACAAGCTATCCATCACTTGGACAATAAAAAAGTGTTTTATTTATTGTAATTTATTTTTATCAAACACTGTGTATTCCACTTTTTTTGTGACGGTATAACCCTACCGGTTTCCAGGCTTTCGCCTCATCTTCAGGGGAGCACAAACAAGACTAAATGCTGTTCGAACTGGTACCGATATACACGCTTCAATGGTTGGGGGCTAAGGGGTGAGGGAGGCATGGGACGATTTCGGTAAAGAGCGGAGAGATTTTTGGGATATAACTGTTCAACAGATGTTCGGATCGATGTACTGACTTAGAAATTTCTAGGGCCTCTAATCTGTCCAATTTATTTCCGTTACTGCTGGTATGTAAGAATTTGGCATCCATAACTTTCGTAATTTGGTCAATAATTTTTAGTACTTTAATTAACTTGTCTTATTCGTTTCCTTGTCAAATAAACGATAGACATGCGCTGTTGTGTCATGAATTAAATAAATAAAGTATTTTGAAGTGGTTCGAATATATAGGTTTAAGTGCCCTATTTACTTTATTTTCATGCCGTTCAATATCTTTTGTGAATCTTTTATCATCTGAGAAACGAACTGAATTCAAAGTTTTTAAGCATTCGTATTTTTCTATCAAAAAAACTCTTTGCATCGAAGTTTTGTGAAATGGAAATTGTCATTAAACTGAAAACTTGTGAAATAATAGTTTTTCTTTTTTCCTTAAGGAACCCTTTTTTTCTTTGAAAGAGAAACATCAATAAAAATGGGCACATCTTTGGGTAAATGATGCGTGCAAATTTACCATTGGTCACGATATGGGTTGGGTTTAACGTTTTGGGTAAGTCTATCGATATATCTCGGTCTATTCGCAATATGTTTTTTTTTCTTTTTTAGAAACAATAAAAAATGAGAAAGAATGACACAAATGTATTTCATTTTATTGTAATTGTATAAAGAAAAACCCTGGTGGGTCTCTTGAAATGCTTTTGCACCAATCACAAAGATGTTAATACTGTTTGAACTCTTACATCTTTGTTTGTATGGTCGATCGTTGGATTGTTGCTGGGCATCGTAGTCGAGGATTCCTTCATCATTCCAACGTCAATTCAGTTGCAAATCAAAGCTGCGTCGTGGTTTTATTTTTTGAATGAGTGATCCGTTGCCCACTGGCAAACTTAGTCACTTGGTCAAGTCGCTGTATTGAATCCAGTAGCACACCGAAGTTATCCGATCTGGTGACAACATAATCCTTTATATACCAACGCATCAGGTCATTGCTGGACCTCGTATCGTAGCCGTTCCAACGTAAATTTAGTTGAAAAGCGAAGTTGTGTCGTGGAGTCTCTTTCTTTCCCTCCTTTAGGTAACTAACTCACTGACCACCATACTGGCATCGCATCCGATGGCACACCGAAGTGAGACGATCGGAGCGCACCGGCATATATATTTTTTTATTTTTGAAACAATAGATATGACCAAAGCCACAGGTATCCTTATACTCCCAAATACTAGGTAAAAACAATACCTGTGTCATTCGAGTGGAGTAGCGCAGCGTGAGATTCAAACCAACGACCTTCCGCATTGAAGTCCAGTGTATTACCGCGCAGCTGTGCATATCCCCTTTGTTTATATGACTCTGAATAGGGGTGACTTTATGCAAGGTGAACATGGAAGGATGGGGTTTCTTGAGCGAAGGTAACACTGAATGTGATTGTCAGGATATATTATATATGACTCACAACGAATGCTTGTTTGCCTAAACATCGGGAATATGTATTATGCTCTGAGTAGGACCAATGCGAATGATAGGGCGATCTCTGTTACCCCCTACTTCAAATAAGTGGCATAGATCATGGTTGATAGTCCGGACAAGCAAATTAAAAATATCTAAGGAAGGTAGTATGTATTTTTGATGATATATGTTATATAAATTAAAACTGTTGCATCACCTGGCCATATATGCGATGGGCGTGGCAAGCGTGGTATCTGTCTATACATAATCTAACTTGTTAAGTTTGGAAATTTTTAGACTTACGTGATACATGCAATATAAGATAAAAATATAACAAAAAAAATGTTTAATTTGATTTTCTCTCACATAGAAAGTACGTAAAACTTGGGTTAAACTTCCATTTACAAAAACCCTAGTTAAACCGTAACCAAATCAATTAACTGACAAGGTTTTCCTTTTAAGGCTATTAACCCGAAAATCATTTACAATCACGTTACTAAACGCCTCGACTAAAAATAGAAAAGGTCTCGTGTTCCATTTGAAGCGACGACCCATCTCTAGACATGGTTAAGAAAAGGGGATGAAAAAACACTTGAAAAACTATCCTGTTTCCCTCTAAGCTTATTCCTTATGGATAGTTCACCTTTATTGGTGTTATGTATTGAACCCAAATGGAGGGATTCTCATGGACTCCCATCATTCTTTTTAACTTCCCGTTGCTTTGGAAATATCAGGGATGCAAGCTGGAATATTGCGTGTAAATAGAAATCGCGAAACTCTAAAACAATATTCATTAAAACGTATTGTTTGACGTACAAACCCTACAACATATTCGAATTGACGATTTGAACGTAACACAAGAGTGTGATCCGTAGACAACATTGTTCTAATGTTAAAACTGTGCTTTTGAACTTGTTAACGTGTTGAGTTCGCTTTTTTGATGACTGACATTTTGACGAAGTTGCAGCATTTATCCTCAGGGCGATGTCGAATAATATTACCAAATAAACACTTTTAAAATGCTATTAGTGCCCACATTGTAAGATTTTAGAAGTACCCATTTTGATGTACGGAAGTAAAATGTAAACGTGAAAGAACCCAAATAAATGTTGTAGAAATGTGAGCACCAAGAAACATAAATGGTTAATATGTTAAAAGTACCCACTTTAATGTACTGAAGTAAAATGTAAACGTGAAAGAATCCAAATAAATGCTGTAGAAATGTGAGCACTAAGAAACATAAATGGTTAAGATTTTAGAAGTACCCATTTTGATGTTCTGAAGTGAAATGTAAACGTGAAAGAATCCAAATAAATGCTGTAGAAATGTGAGCACTAAGAAACATAAATAGTTAAGATGTTAGAAGTACCCACTTTGATATACTGAAGGGAAATATAAACGTGAAAGGATCCAAATAGATGCTGTAGAAATGTGAGCACCATGAAACATAAATGGTTAAGATGTTAAGAGTACCCATTTTGATGTACTTAAGTGAAATGTAAACGTGAAAGGATCCAAATAAATGCTGTAAAAATGTGAGCACCAAGAAACATAAATGGTTTATATGTTAAAAGTACCCACTTTAATGTACTGAAGTGAAATGTAAACGTGAAAGGATCCAAATAAATGCTGCAGAAATGTGAGCACCAAGAAACATAAATGGTTAATATGTTAGAAGTACCAACTTTAATGTACTGAAGGGAAATGTAAACGTGTAAGGATCCAAATAAATGCTGCAGAAATGTGAGTTCTAAGAAACATAAATGGTCAAGATGTTAGAAGTACTCACTTTGATGTACTGAAGTGAAACGTAAATGTGAAAGGAGCCAAATAAATGCTGTAGAAATGTGAGCACCAAGAAACATACATGGTTAAGATGTTAGAAGTACGCATTGAAGTGAAATATCGATGCTCTGAAGTGGAATATAAACGTGAAAGGAATCAAATAAATTCAAATCGATCAAATAGGGTGGGTTATTATGATTACGCTTTTATCGTTGTTGGTCCTGTGGCGTGGAATGGTCTTACTATTAAATAGTTAAAGATTTGGGTAGCATGAATCACAACCTTTTCTGGGACGGCTTAATTTATGAATATTATATTCTTATAATATATTCGTTGTATACAGTACAACCTGGTGGGGCTTATCGTCTTGTAGTAATCTCTTCCAACCAACCAGAAATATGTTAAAGAGGCCTTAAGTGAAAACGAAACCGAAATCTTTTTTATAAACTCTGAATTTGAGCACACAACCTTCGGGTTGAGAGACAGACGTCTTATCAACTAAGCCATGGAGGTCGTTATTATATTATGAACATTACACATACATCCTACAGTCCACCAAAAGCCTAATGTGTCATTATCATATATCGGAAGATCTATAATATTGTGGTTTATAAAAAGTTCGTCTTGCCATGGTAGGTAAATCTATCTACAAGGGTTTTATAGTAGTTAGTCTACCATTGGAAAGTTTTCTGCGGTTTTCTTATCATTTTTTTTTTTTAAACGTACACACATGCGGAGAAAGTGTCTTATCTAATGTCCAAGGCTACCACCAGTGGCGGCTGGCTCATAAGTGCTCTCGTGCGTCGAACTACTGAATTTATATAACAATAAACACCTAAAGAAGTATAGCGAAAATGTATATTATCATAACAATATTTATGAAAAATAATATATATTTATGTCGACATGGCTCATCACAATATGCAACTGGATTTGTTAGAGCTATTTGTTGTATACATGTGTTTTGCATCTGGACGCAATCTGCGAGCATGTTGGATCTTTGAGTGCGTTATTCGACGAGCTCCAAAATAAGGCAAAATCATAGAAATATTTTGAAGTTAAAAGAGCACAGAAAATCTTAAGACAGCTATATTTGTATAGGGAGTTCTAGGAATTTTTCGTGTTTTAGGTTCACGCACCAAATATCCGAGTGATCCCGAAAATTTCCGAATGACAGTTCGCTGGGATAGTAATACATCAATTTAAAGTTTTTTTTTTTAAATATGACCACCGCAGAGAAGGGATGATTTGTTCGTAGCGTTTAAACTGGGGCGTCTTTTGAGTACATACGTCTTTGCGAGTATATGTCTCCAAATTAACAAACGTTTTTGCTTAATTAGGTAGCGACTTTCTTTCTTTACTTTAAGTATAACATGAGTTGTGTTTTATTACATTTTTGCAGTTTCGTCGCGCACTCAAAGTTTTCTCTACCTATCTATATAATATTACGAGCCATTCGCAAGATAAACGTAACAATTTGGATTATTTATTGTGTTTGTTTGCGTAAATTAATAAACATGAATATTATAACTGTGGAAAATATTAAAAAAAATAAGTCAAGCTTTGAAAACAAAGTGACAATAAAAAAAAACGGTCCTCCTTGACCCGAACTTGTGATAAAACAAGAGTGTAAATCTGGTGCTAAAAAATGTATTCGTTCCTTTAACAAGAGGATGTATAATAAAGCTTCATGGCTCTGTGGATGTGAAAAACTCAATAGTTTATTTTGTTTTCCGTGTCTTATTTATGATGTTGATTCAGCTTGGACAATTGGTGGCATTAACGATTTAACTCACCTTTCAGAAAAGATCAAAAAACATAATTCATGCCAAATTCATCTTAAAAACGTTTTAAGCCTAAATGTGTTAGGAAAAGTTGATATCCGAATGCAATTGGATTCAGGCTATCGTTCACATATTAAATATCATACCGAGCTCGTTAACAAAAACCGATACATTCTGTCCAAACTAATCGATTGTGTGAAGTTTTGCGGTGTGTTTGAACTAGCTATGCGTGGCCATGATGAGAGTAGTGATTCGTTAAATCCAGGAATATATCGTGGTTTAATTGACTTTGTGGCTGAACTTGACATATCGATGAAGCAACACATGGAATCCGACTCTTTATTCAAGGGCACTTCAAAGACAATACAAAACGACATATTGGATGCAATTTTGGAAGTATATTACGAAGAAATAAAATTACAAATTTCGAAATGCGATTTTGTAGCAATCCAAGCGGATGAAACAACTGATGTATCGACAGTTATGCAAATGGTTATGGTCATTCGATATGAATGGAATGGCAAAATTCACGAACGATTTTGGAAGTATTTAACGCCAAAATCCCATTGCGCTGTGGGATTATCCGATTCTCTATTTCAAGAACTTGAGTATTTAAATATATCTAAGACGCAATTAATCGCTAAATGTTACGATGGTGCTACAGTAATGAGCGGTCAAATTGGAGGAGTTCGGACAAAAATTCAAAATATGTTTCCTTATGCGCATTATGTTCACTGTTACGCTCATCAACTAAATTTAATAGTCGAAAAAAGTGTGTCTCAAAATAGAGAAGTAAAGATGTTTTTCTCGAACTTACAAACATTTCCAAAGTTTTTTTTGCGTTCATCTAAACGTACAGACATTTTAAGTGAAATAGTAAAACGCAAAATTCCATCAGTTCCGCAAACGAGGTAGAATTTTAACATCAGAACAGTTAAAACTATTAGCACGAATCGCAAATCTCTAATTGAGTGTATGGAAACCATTTTGGCATCCGATAATGATAACCAGACAATTAATCAAGCAGATATGCTTTTGCGCTATCTTACAGATGAAACATTTCTTTATTGGTTGAGTTTTTTCCAAAAAATTATGCCACACTGTGATATTTTATTTAAACAATTGCAATTTAAGAATTTAGATCCCGTTATAATTCGTAACAATATCAGTGAGTTTGAAAAATGTGTTCAAAATGTGCGTAACTCCACGGATAATTTTTTTGAACCACCGACTAAACGAATAAAAACCTCAAAGTCAGTTATTTGTAAAGAAGTCTGCGATACAATTTTGTGTGAAATGAAACAACGTTTTGCATTCAGCAATCACTTAACTGCCGCAAAATTACTCTATTGCGAAAAATTTACTGAGTATAGGTCAAAATTTCCCGAACATGATTTTGTTTTGACGGTAAAAACATACGATTTTTTAAATAAAGTTCAATTAAAAGGTGAACTCAGTGCAATTTATGCTCGCGATGATTTTGCCAATGCTGATGGCGCTTTGTCTATTTTACAACTTTTTTATAATACTGGTTTACTAGAAGATTTTTCTCAGACTGTAAAGTTAATTAAACTCGTATGCACTATTCCAATGACTTCTGTTGAGAGTGAAAGGTGTTTCTCTACGTTAAAAAGGATGAAATCATTTTTGAGAAATACAATGAGCCAGGACAGACTGAATGCTTTATCAATATTAAGCATCGAAAAAGAGCTAATTCAGTCTATACCTGATTTCAACAAAAGGGTCATTGAGGTCTTCGCTAAACAAAAAGAGCGGAGAATAGAACTTCTCTATAAATAGGTATGTAATTTTTTTTTTCTTTATATTATTTGGTATTTGGATACCTACTCTGGTGAACCCCCAATTATTTGGTCCACCGGCCGCCACTGGCTACCACCTTCCTATAATTTCACTCAACTTGTTTTTTTTTTTGTAATACATTTAAGTTAGATCGCCTTATGCGTGACATTGCTCTCTAAACAGCGGTATACATATTGTCTTTCTATTATTTAAGTTAGATCGCCCCATGCGTGAGTTTGCTCTTTAAACAGTGGTATACATATTGTCTTTCCATTATTTAAGTTAGATCGCCCTATGCGTGAGTTTGCTCTCTTAACAGCGGTATACATATTGTATTTCCATTATTTAAGTTAAATCGCCCCATGCGTGAGTTTGCTCTCTAAACAGCGGTATACATATTATCTTTCCATTATTTAAGTTAGATCGCCCCATGCGTGAGTTTGCTCTCCAAACAGCGGTATACATATTGTCTTTCCATTATTTAAGTTAGATCGTCCCATGCGTGAATTTGCTCTCTAAACAGCGGTATACATATTGTCTTTCCGTTATTATTATAATAAGTTATTTGTTTATCGACATTTTAATTAGAAATAAATGGTTTTCATAAAATCTTTGACGTAAATAACAAGAGCTTTTAATTTACAAATGAAGTAGTACATTGTTAATAGTCTAAGAAAAGTTTGAATAAATTTAGTTAATTTAATTCGTTTACATGAAATTCTCATTTCGAGAATGCTTCAAACGACTTAATAAAAATACTAAATTACTCTTGTAAAATACAAAACAAAGTTTCTTCAGTTCACTATCGCCAATGAAACTCGACAACTCGAAAGTTTTGTTTTACATTTACAGAAGATTAAATTGTTTTCATCTTTGTAACTTTAATAAACGTCGCGAAGCCATATACGAGTTGGTTAACTTGTAAATGAGCTATGATTATGCGCAAAATTTAAAAAAATGATTAAGAGACATGGTTATATGAGGAACCATTTCATACTAAATAAAATAAGTATATTTAACCTCAATAACTGAGAAATATTACACGTAATAATAAAGGACAATTCATTTATCGTCGTTAAGAGATCGAACTCTTTTTAAGACCGCTTTAACTCGGGATTCAAACCCAGTTATTTACGTATTAAAAATACTACAAAATAAATATTAAAAAAAATAGTGTTACCAAATGAAGGCAGTGGTTACGGTTAGTATTGGGTGTTAACATGAGGTGTGTCCGTTTTTTTTTTCAATTTAAAAATGAGCACCAAAAGTAAAACAAAATGGTAAATGTTACTAAAAAATTTTCTGCTCTACAAGATGTTGTGTTTGCTTTTACGTTACATATATTATTTTATTTGATTACAAGCCTTCAAAATGGAATGTCAAGTAGACGAAAGTGTGCATTTTCGACACCTCCTTCTGTTCGCGTTCAATCGAGGGAATAAAGCTGCAAAAGCTGCTAGCGATATTTGCGAAGTGTACGGTGAAGATGCTATGAATTAAAGGACAGTCGAGGATAGCTTTCATCTTGTAGAGCAGAAAATTTTCTTTCGAATGACGTATAACATTTACCATTTTGTTTTACTTTTAGTGCTCATTTTTAAATTGAAAAAAAAAACGGACACAACTTATGTTAACACCTAATACAATAAGTATTTTCCGGCATCTGCATATATGATACATATTAAAAAACATATTTGTTAAGAAAACCGCAGAAACTACAAAGAAATCTTTGAAGATCTTACAATACGTGATAGTAACACATTCGGGTTTAGGTGTAGTGTACTGAATTGAGTATTGTTTATATAACATAATACTCGTATATTTGGATAAGACCTCCCGAAAAGGGTTGTCTTGAAGTGTTTCCTAAAGCTAAACACACCAGCTATATGTCTAACTCTGAGATATCCTTTGGTATCTTTCCTTTCCGCTTTGAAGGTTGGCAAGTATAATATAGACTTGACTTTTAGAGTAGCAACTCTGGATCGAGATATGGTACAATAGTGAAACCAGTCCAGTTAGTTCTTCAACAACGAGATGCGTCTTCTTTTTTCTTTAGATAATTCAGTATAGTACTATTTCTCGACCATATCCACCACCTATTCAAGAGTGATTTTTTACTAACTTAACATACTAAAGAAAATAAAAGAGGTTCAAATACTCTTATGTCGCAAACAAGAGCGTCATCAGGTTTCTTAAACTGAGATGAGATGTCCAATAGTAAAACCAACCAGGAAGTGAATCCGCGAGGAATCAAACTTGGGGTGCCCGCGTGCTTAGCGTTAATACTAACCAATAGACCACGGCTGCTAACTGATTTTCCCCTCTGTCATATCAGTTGAATAATCTGATATTTTACTCTTTGGATTATATACGACCTTCGTGGCCTAATTGGTGAGACGTCTGTCTCCCAAACCGGAGGTAAGGAGTTCAAATCCCGCTGGAACACAATTCAAAAAAATAAAGAATTCTAGTCTGGTTTTCATTTAAGGCCTCTTTTACATCTTTCTAGTTGGTTGGAAGAGATTTCCAAATGGTAATAAGCCCGGCAGGTTGTACTGTAAACAACGAAAGTGTAATACAACACAATCTGTCCACATAAAATTGTGGATAATTATGTTTATTCATCCGTTTTAAGATATATTATGCTTTCGTTGTATACAGTACAACGTGGCGACCTTGATGCAATATGGCAATCTCTTTTAACCAACAAAATATACATTAATGAGATATTAAGTGAAACCAAATTGCAATATTCCTTTTTTTGATCCATCAACACAATAAGGAAATTCATTTATAGATATTCAATAAACCATATATTTGTATTTATTGAATTACATAAAATCCTTCACAAAGGACAATATTGGCAGAATCACTTTACAAAAATAAATTATAAAGTTTTTTAAACACATTAAACGTCGTGTCAATATTCATTATATTTACTTTGATATAGCAATGTAAGTAAATCCTTCACATATATCAGAAATCCTCAAATAAAAAAAAAGCCAGGCACTGCCCTTGAAAAGGCTGTCTTAATTTTGATAAGATCGTTAAGTGTTAATCCAAAACAAAAACACATTACATAAAAATAGGTTTTTACGGGCACTGATTTGAAAATCCTTTAAATTTCAGGTTTCAGCATTAACGGCGCTGAAATTAACACCCATCGTTTTTCGTTTTCAGCTTTCAGCTGTGTGACGATTTTAGAAAGAGGTATCCTGTGGCAGCCGTCCAAATGAAGGTAAACAAATAGTTTGAATTATTTCGAACGAAATATATTTTATCGCCTGTGACACCGAAGCCATTGGGAACTGTGGAACTCTTCAAATAGCCGTTTACTAAGACTCTATTTATTTATCTTGTGTCGAGATAATATAAATGTTCTTAGAGCTCGATGATGCAAACATAAATATATACCATCACACCATCTCCCCATCGATGTGGGCATAGATCAATGTGCGACAGACTCTAATCGCAATACACATATTTAGCTACTTCATCTATACGTCTTTTCTTAATTAATGCTACAATTTATGTACTTATTTTAATTTTTTTCTTTCAAAATATCATACGCTTGATCCAAGCATACTTTTCTTGGTGTTCTTTTTCTACGCTTATCTCTACATGGGCCCAAACCATCTAAGTATTACTTAACACACCTTCACATAACTTAACACATTAACGTTAAGTTCAAATACATCTCAATTAACCGTATTCTCAAGTCAAACCATTACAACGCACCTTACTTTATCACGTTTGCGCTGCATATTTGTTTTATTCGTATTTCTTGATTAATTCGTTCCACATGTTCAAACCATCTCATAGTGTTCTTCTTCATCTTACTTAACACATCAGTCTTAAGTTCATATTCATTCCTAAAAACTTTATTCTGTATTCGGTCATACATTGGAATCCCATGTATTCTACTAAGTGCACGCATTGTACTCTCGTAAAATTGCACCAAACAGTCGTTAAGAGCGATCGGCGACATTTTCAATAGCTCAGCTAATTATCGTATCGTAGTGTGAGCTTATTCTAGACTAATTATATATTTGTTAATCACAGTTGTAATTGGCCCTGCAGAGTGGACACCGTCGTTGAGAGTCGTATCCCCATAATGGAATTTTCAAACCACTTTTAATGTACACAAACATGAGCAGTAAGAGAATGTGTATGGATGTAGAAAGAAGGCAAGAATCCATTGCGATATTCCTACTAAAGGGTTTTCAAGCTTGCTTAAACTGTCCCACAATTCAAGAAGCACTAAGTTTATATGTACCTTATAAATATAGACGGCCAAGGAATCACCCTCTGTCCTACATACCAACTTACAGGACGAATATCATGGCTAAACACTCAGTCACGCTTGGTATAGAGAAATTGAACCAACTGAATGACACTGTGGATATATTCTCAGTCCCGCCTAGCAGTATGAGAAGAATCTTGGCTGATATTCTCCTTAACGGATAAATAAGCTTACGCCAGAAGCAGGTCCTCTTTGAGATGTTATGGGCACGTTGGACGCAGAGCACCCGATCACATTGTAAACCAGGCAATCTCCATGGATCTTCCTCGAATAACAACCAGAGGAAGACCAAAGAATTCATGGGTGGTGCAAAAAGATAACCTGATGCAGAGGCACGGCCTGGGGGACGTAGCCCGGGACAGAAGAGCATACAACCTGAGGACGAGGAGAGCTGATCCTAACAGTCTTCGCAGACAGTGAGTTGGGATGGAGCCAGGGAGAAGAAGCTAGAAGCAGGTCTTCTTTGTGTCACAGGAGAAATCCGTGCATAGTGGATAAATAAAAAGTAGAGGCGTAAAATGTGTTTTTCGATAGAAAAGTTTGGCACTCTATCCTCTTAACTATCTCGACAGGGAAACGGCGTGATAATATGTACGACTATGTATATTATTTAGCCTAAAACATTTTAAATCACTTTCCAGAAAAATAAGGTATTCTGAGAAGGTAGTTGTCTGTAAATAGTTTTGTGGTACAAATTACAAACATCTTTTTTCAATCCCATTAAAAAGGTTTAGAGGTAAAATACAGCCCTGGCGGACTTTTAAAAGGTAGGGTTGTCAAAAAAATGCAAGGCTTTAGAAAACCAAATAATACTCGTATTTAAAAGAGATTGACGCATATTTGAACATTAATATTGTGGGCGTGTCTTTAAAGGATTTGTTAACGACACCGCTGACATTTTATTTTCAGTGTATTTTACGACGTAATTTTAATCTTGACGGTATTTTCTTTTGTTTTTCAAATACTAACCAAACGACTCATAACTCTATAAAAAAACTAATTTTAGCATACGTTTACTTTATTCAGTAAAGTGTCCACTAAAAAGTTCTACGACTGATGCTTTAATGTTTTATAAATTAAATGGCTGGTATTTAATAAATAAAATATTTAACCATAAATTCTTTTTTTATTCTAATGAAACCATCAATCCTCGCTACACGTGTTTAATTAATCTTGAAGAGAGCTCCGAGGTAAGACATAGAAACACGTGTACCGAGGATTCAACTTTTAAGTTGAATAAGAAAGTAATTTATTGTTAAATATTCTTATATGGAGTTGCACAAAGTTCAAGTGGAAACCTGAGAGGAAAACTCAAACGTTTTTCAGAGTTGTCACCATGTTGAATTGGTTTAACTGATGGTCGACGTTGCAGTTTTTGTTCACAGGATGGGGTCAAAAACATTACCGGATATATTCTGCCTAAAACTAAAGAACAACAACCGGGAAAATCTTCCAATGTATCGAAGTAATGAGTTTTTTAACCGTTTGTAAAAAAAATGAGAAACCTCTCGTGTGTGTTTGGACATCATATTGTCGACGGCTGTACATTCAATCATTGTTTTCAAACTTTTTAGCCTTAAGAAATCTTTGCGGCTGGGCTCACCCTCCAGTTAGTGAGTGTATATCTCTGCTGTGTAAAAATTTGGATTCTCTCGTTACGCTGGCAGTAAATCTATGGGTGTGTCTGTGCGTTTATTTTTTAACTGATTTTCGTACAAATTAATAGTTTATATTTATATTTACTGCTTATTTATTGTATTATAATCTGTATAAGGGTGTGAGCTGAAAGACGTCTGACATCCTTGCAGTCAGGTTTACTCTCCTATTGGTGAGGGTGTTGTGATGTGAGTTCAGATCATTTGATCAACTTTTCTTTCAAACGTTTTTTTCCATTGCCTTAACATACATACGAGTGTATGTGTTATTTTACGATAAAGATGAACACACTATTTTGCTATCAATACACGTATCGTTTATTAAATTCATACCTACCATCACGCCGTCTCCCCATCAGGGTAGGCAGAGAGAAGACAGCATATTCCTATCGCGAGACAAATATTGATTTTTAAATATAATTCTCTTAATCCAACCCAACTCTCGTTCGTCTTCTTTCTATTTCTTCATTAATAACTTTGCTTCTTAAATTTTTGAAACTTAACATTAAATATAAATTTCAAGTGGGTTCTTTAGTTGACACTTTTTGAGATATAACATATATCGTAATTTGTTTAATCCAACATTGTTAATTCTACTTTATATAACGGTATAATCATACCAGTTTCAAGGTTTTCCCCTCATCATCAGGGGAGCATACACAATACTCTAGAAACAGGTAAGGGACTCTTGAAACCGGTAGGGACTCCTTGAAACCGGTTGGGTTATACCGTTACATAAAGAGGAATAATCAGTGTTGGATTAAACAAATCACAATATCTTTAAACCTCCACAGTGTAAATGTCTTAACTATTTTTTAAAGAATAAATACAACCGAAGTCATAGGTATCTTTATGCCATCGAACACTAGGCGGAAAAAGTGCCAGTGTCGTTTGATGAGAGTAGCACTGCGCGGGGCTAGAACCGACGACCTTGCGCACGGAAGTCCAGTGCGTTACCGCGCGACCATGCACCTTCATTCACAAATTATATACAGACCACGCACAAATTATATACAGATTATATGTAATTGTGAAAATGTCCTTGATTTAAAATGTTTTTTATAAGTTTTAAAATGCTTCTTAAAGAACTTAAATCCGACAACTTTGTTGTCACACGCAGTGAATTCAATTTACTCTTTTATACCGCGTCTGAAAACATTTTGTAACCAGTCTATTGCGATTTTTCATCTTGTGACACTAAACACTAGTGAACTTATTGGATTTTGTAAAACCGGTATGTATGGCACTACAAACTGGAAGTAGTTAAAACATAATACATTTTGTACATACATACCTACCATCACGTCGACTCCTTACTGAGTGAAAGATAATGTATCAGACTTTCCCATTACAACATATATATTTCGCCTATTCTACATGTATACACCTTCTAATACAGCTCCTACGTTTTCATTGACTTTTTATATTTCAAAATATAAACATACACTTAATCTAACCATACTTTTCTTATCCTAACCATACTTTTCTTAATCTAACCATACTTTTCTTAATCTCACCATACTTTTCTTGATGTTGAACTACAGCTTCTTCTCACAAAATTGCTCTGTGTATTTGTTTTGTAAGTCTATCATCATTCATTGGTTCCACGTGTCCAAACCACCTCAGAGTACTCTGGTTAATTTTGCTAACACATCAGTCATAAGTTGACTCTCATCCTTATTTACTTCATTCCGTATTCTGTCATACATTGCTACCACATGTATTCTTAAAAGTGTATGCATTTCTACAGCATTTTTTCGGTTCTTTTCAGTGTTGTTCCACATCCACGTTTCTCTCCCATATATCAAAGTAGATACTAAAACACTTTAAGACGACTTCCGTGGCCTGGTGGTAAGACACTTGTCTGCCGATCCGGAGGTTGCGGGTTCAATCCCCGCTGGAACCCAGGATTCCAGTCTGGTTAACACTTGGGGCCTATAAAAACATATTTCTGGTTGGTTGGAAGAGATTGCCCCATGACAATAAACTCACCAGGTAAAAAAAAAAAAAAAAAAAGATTTAGATATTGTCTGGTAAAGATTTAAGTGTTTTATTAGAGCATTGTCTTTGTTTCCTACCGCTACATGCCGTTCAATGTCCCTCGTAACTCTTTGGTCATCTAAAAAAAATCTACCGTTCTTTTTTTCTTTTTTATTTATTTTTTAAAATAATAGCTATGACCGAAAAGTCATAGGTATCCTTAAACCCTCGAATACTAGGCGAAAAGTGCCTGTGTCGTTCGAGGGGAGTAGCACAGAACGTGGTTCGAACCGACGACCTTCCGCACGGAAGTACAATGCGTTACTGCGCGGCCATGCAATTCGTAGCACATATCTATATATGCAGAAATCTCCAATCAACTCTAATCTTTCATTATTCACCCATATAATGTATCATTTCATTATTCACCCATATAATGTATCATTTTTTTCCTTTCATACATTTCTATCTTCATGACTTTAGTTTTGCAACATTCATTCTCAACTCTTTCTCTTTACTTTTATCACGCAATTTGATACTTTGTAATTCATTCTCCGCTGAAATATTGTTATTGATGAATAAATAAATATGTAGAAGCAATCTACAATAAAAAAGATAATGTTCGAGTATTTTGAATATACAACACAAGAAAATCAGCTAGAAAACAGCAGAAAACTTTCCAAGAGAAAACCAACTACATACAAACCTTTGTAGATTTTCCAAGATGTGATAACAACACATTTGGTTTTAAGCATAGTGTATGGAATGTGTGTTGTGTTCATATAAGATCAGAAATTAAGACGCAGCCTTCCAAAAAGAGTTGTTTTCAAGTGTTTCCTTAAACATCATGCGCACTTTTTAATTATTCACTGAACTGGAAACTAACATCAGCAGATAGGCCAAATATCATCAAGATTTCAATAGAGAAAGAAGACGCAGATAAGCTACAAGTAATGAATCTACTTGCTTTGTATGCAACATGAAAATCCTATAATTACGAATTGACTAGCTCCGAAGACACCAACGTCTCTCTCCCTGGCTCCATCCCAACTTATTGTCTGCGAAGACTGTTGGGGTCAGCTCTCCTCGTTCTCAGGTTGTATGCTCCTCTGTCCCGGACTACGTCCCCCAGGCCGTGCTTCTGCATCAGGTTATCTTTTTGCACCACGCATGAATTCTTTGGTCTTCCTCTGGTTGTTATTCGAGGAAGATCCATGGAGATTGCCTGGTTCACAATGTGATCGGGTGCTCTGCGTCAAACGTGCCCATACCATCTCAATCGTTTCTCCTCCATCTTGCTGTTGATGTCTGTAACACCCAGGCTTCCACGAATGCGTGAGCTTCTTATTTTGTCTCTTAGGGACTTAACTTATTTGTCTTTCCGAAGACACCAACGTCATGATCCCAAATCCTCCACTTTGAATTGTGCCTTCTATTATACTCTTAACGAGTTATTGGTTTTCACCAATTCTTCAAAACACATGGAAGGAGTTTTCTGGAAGAGCCAATCCTTATTTTAGTCACTTCATCAGTGTAACTCAAACGCTTTGAACCCATCGATCTCCCAATACCTGATATTTTTGAGATTCCCTATAATAAGCGCTGACAGTATGACAGCCGTCCAACTCCTGGCACAGATCCAAGGCCGGCCTGAATTTATTATAAGGTGGACGGCCCAATTTTAATGAACGAGCGTCTCTTTATAATCTTCTTTCGTGGTCACTTGTCAGTCTTGTCCTTAATAGACAGTTCTTATTAGTGTATTCAGGAGTTTCATAGTTGGTTTCGTCTTCGATCTGACAATGAGAGACTTTTTTGAATAACAACAATTGAAATTGTATATAGCATTGTTTTTTTTTAAATTTTATTTACACATGACAAGAAATATACATAATTTGTGAAAAAAAAACAACAGGTAATTTAATTTGGACACACGATTTTAATGGATCTGGGTTGGTTGCCTTTTATTTTTCGTGTCTCCAGTAAACTAGGCTTTTGCCTGTATCTCACTGAGGACATACAACATGAAAAAATAAATCGATACTTCTTTCCGATTTTCGATTATATAAAACTCCGTTGCACATTCTCATCAACCTGACAAACAGTGACACTCAATTACATATGTATACATCACGCGAAATCAAACTCGTCACACTTCATCACTTCAGACAGACCAAAAACATTCGCCCCACAATGTACCGTACGTAATCATAAAAATAAAATAAAAAACAAAAATATAAATTTAAAACAATACAAAAGTTTAGAGAGCAGTCTCTTCGAGGTTTTTCTGACTCGAAATTCGAACCCACTTTTATTGACAGATTAAAAATGTTACGATTCACCAATACGCCATTTCACTGTCGGGATAAGCAGACAGAACAGAGTGCCATACTTTTTTTCTCGATACACATCCTTCGCTTCTTTTATATCTTTACACCGTCTACAAAGATGTATGTTACTTTCTACATCTCCTTTCAAAATATAATTAATTCAATCGTGTTACACTTTCTTAGGCCTTCCTCTACCACGCCTTCCATTTACAGTTTCACTTTATATTTATCTTGGTAGTGTTTCTTTATTTATTTTTTCCACAGACCCAAACCATCTTACAATGCTTTTTTTCATATTATTTAACACATCAGCCTTAATTTCACATTCATCCTTTGTCACTTCATTTCGTATTCTGTCATACATTGTCACTTCATATAGTCTTCTCAATGCATTCATTCCTTTCTTTCGGAAATCTTTCTTCAATCATTCGTTCTACATGCTAAAACCATTGAATAGTGCTCATCATCATATTATTTAACACATAAGCCTTAATTCCACATTCACCCCTAATCGTATACTGCCATTAATTTGCACCTTATGTATAATTCTCAGTACATATATTTCCACAGCATTTATTTGACTCTTTTCAGCCTTTTTCCACGTCTATATTTTATTACCATATATCAAGGTTGGTACTCAAATACTGTTGTGGACTATGAAATATTTATTATTGATAATCACACTTCCAATTTTAATTATATGAATCAATTACAATAACTTATAAAACACCCATTGAGAAAAATGATGTTGCTTTGTATCATCCACCCATATCAGGTTGCATGTTTTTTTTCATCTTTAATATCGCTTCCAAATAAATGGGTATCCATAAATTTTGATATTTTTGAAGTTTTATGGATATTCATTATTGAAACAGTTTGCTTACATATATACTATAAGTTGAGCTAAATATTACAACCTTTGTTGATTACTTATTGAAACAGTTTGCTTACATATATACTATAAGTTGAGCTAAATATTACAACCTTTGTTGATTACTTATTCAATCAAATGTATTTTTTTTCTGTGCTTATACTATATTTTTATGAAAATCAGATTTGATCATCCCTTTATTTTCCAGAAAGAGATTTATTAAAATGCTGAATGCATACTACAATTTAAAAAAATAGGTACTAACAGTAATTGAATGCGTTATCTTCGGATTGGAAGATACGCATCTTGCCAATTAGGTCTTCCTTTCTCGCAAGTTATTGTTCATACACCTACTGTTTTTGCTTTGGACCCGGACTTTGTTTTGCCTATCGATTTGGAGTTGTGTGAACTAAATACAAAGATCGTCATTTACATAATGAGGGAGTGTCCAATCTATTGATTTCCGGGAGGACAGGAAAATATCCAATGGGTGACTCGTGAGACTGTATCATGGATTAAAAACTTCAACGTCTATCTGTGAGAGAAGAACAAGACAAAAAAGAAGCTGACATTACATATGTGAGAGTAAAAACTTCAACGTCTATCTGTGAGAGAAGAACAAGACAAAAAAGAAGCTGACATTACATATGTGAGAGTAGAAATGGAGAATGAAGTACAAAGAAAATAAAAAAAATAGTTGCAGAGATCCTTTAATCCACTGTGCGTTTTTTTTTTTGGATAACGAAATAGTCTTTGACAAACGGATACAGAAACTAATAAAACACACGCCAACTCGCGGGTATACAATCCGAAAACTAATTTTCTCGGGCCAAAAGTTTCTGGGCTTAACCATCAAGTTCCCACACCTTGTCTTACGCACCCGCAAGAATAATCAAGATATTCAGAAGACGTGAAACTATTTAAATATTTCAATTAAGTAAAATAATTTGAAGAGCCATGAATTAAGATTGGAAAAGTTTTGGCAAAGCTGAAAGTTTCTTTTCTGAGAATTCTGCTATTTAAGTCGTATTTTCTCAGAAAATGGAAGAGCTACGAGATGTATCGAACAGCATTTAGCTATAAGAAACAATGGGTCAATGGGTTACTAAAATTTATAAATTTGAACCGTACAGTATTAAAATCTGCTTGTAAGAAGAATACACTGAGTGACAATGTATGAATGAATGCGATATAAAGTGAGGGATTCGTTATAAATGTGAATTAAGGGTTTGAGCATGACCAAGAGAAGCAGTATGAGATAGTTTGGAAAGAATTTATGAAGAAAGAATAACATAACAAATATACAGTACAACTATGAGTGGAAGGTGTCATAGACGAAGACGAAAAGAAAGTGTGGTTAGATCAAGTGTATGATATTTTAAAAGAAGATAATGCTTATGATCAGATAAATTGAACGAGTTTTATGAGAATAGGAATGGATATAGAAAAAGTGAAAAATGTGTGTCACGATAAGAAAGTCTGGATTTCTATTGTCTTCGCCTACTCCGTCAGAGAAACGTATTTATGTAAAATAATTTAAATATTTAAATGAACTCAAATTATTTGAAAAGCTTTGCAGAAAGATTGGAAACAGTTTTTGCAAAGCAACTACTTTGATCGTTAAACGACAATAGTTTTAAATAAAGTCAAAATTGGTTTTCATACAACTTTGTAAGGTTGCGAACTTGGCCTCAGGGGTTTCTTAACTGTCTTATCCTGTATCTTAAGGGGGCTGCAGGGAAAGGAAAACACGGTCTTTTCTTTTTTAAGAAGTCTTTTTCGGTTAATTGATATATGTTACAACTAATTACATATTTTTTAACCTTTTTTATAATGAGCTCAATGAAATAAGTAATGGTGTACTCTCTGTATACTTGCAATAACAAGTAGTTATTTATTTATTCAACATTCATATTGCAAATACAATCTGGCGGGTTTATTGATAGACGACAATCTCTTCCAGCCAACCAGACAAAAGTAAATGAAGCGGGTTACATGGTCACAAAAAAACATTCCATCACAAAAAATGGTCACAAAAAAACTATCCATCCCCACGAAATCTATTATCACATACGTGAGTATATGCCCACAAACCCCATAAAGACGGACAATTACTCGAACATTCCTTTTCATGTAAAGTGAGATATCATCAATTAAAGGATAAGGAAGGGATGGTGGAGAAGAAAGAAAAAATCAGGAATGAAACACGTTATATTACTGACCAGAAATTAAGAGTTTTTTAGTCGCTTTTTAAAGCACGCCAAGGACGGAGTGAGTCTAACATTGGTTTGTAACTGGTCCCAGAGTCTCACTGCATGGACAGTAAAGTAGTGCGTCTTTCAAATATAATAGAACTGTACGTCTTATATGTATATTATTGTATCAAATGTAGCAAAATATAATAATTTATATCTTTATTAACGTTCACTGAATAGGGGTTGCGGGGAAGGCAAATATAATGAAATCTCTACCTTTTTCAGAACGTGTTTTTAAGTAGTCTGAAAGATGTAGATGCTAATATATATTTAATCTTTAAAAACACAAGGACGAATATATGTTAAGGTTGCTAAGCGATCCCATTGAAATGTTTTAATGAAGCCCTGGCGTGTTGTATGCAGTAAAATGTATTGCATATACTTTTTTTTTACTACAAATTGTAACATCTTGTATTCCGTATTCACTTGCACTTTTAATGAAGCCCTGGCGTATTGTATGCAGTAAAATGTATTGAATATACTTCTTTTTGACTGCAAATTGTAACATCTTGTATTCCGTATGCACTTGCACTTTTAATGAAGCCCTGGCGTATTGTATGCAGTAAAATGTATTGCATATACTTTTTTTACTACAAATTGTAACATCTTGTATTCCGTATGTACTCGCACATTTTACTGCATACGATACGCCCTGGCGTATCGTATGCAGTAAAATGTATTGCATATACTTCATTTTGACTACAAATTGTAACATCTTGTATTCCGTATTCACTTGCACTTTTAATGAAGCCCTGGCGTATTGTATGCAGTAAAATGTATTGAATATACTTCTTTTTGACTACAAATTGTAACATCTTGTATTCCGTATTCACTTGCACTTTTAATTTTAATTATGAATACTAAAATTTGTAAATGGTCGAAATTAAGAGTTTCTCACAGACCTCATGATGAACGATTACAATAGTCATGTATCGCATTAGGGTTGGTTTGTTCACAGCTTCGGAAGATGTAAAGTAAAATGTTGGGGAAAGACCTTGATGGGGTGTTTTATGGTATTTCTGTGTTCCTAATGAAAGATGATGGTGATAACAAGAAAAAAAAACATTCGATTGATATAATCTTGATATTTGTCTTAACATCACAGGCAGCATTGCTAGTTAATACGCTTGAAATCATATTTTTTGAGAGATCACGATTCTCAATCATGACAAATCATAGAAGATTCACAATGGAGTTCCAAAAAGTAATGTAAAAACGAAACTGTTAGCATATATTTACAAATATTGAATCAAGTATTGTTCATCAATGAGCTTCATATACTCGTATATAGTACATTTAAACGACACGCCATTTTCCTGCTGAGATAAACAGAAAGGTCAGAAGACCATTTTTTTATCTCGACTCACATATTTTGCGTTTTCCGCATAATATATAATATCTCCTCTTACAACTCCTATCATTTTTCGTTTTTTTTTTTACTTTTGTTCTTTCAAATTATGATTCACTTTATCCAACCAAAGTCTTTCTTTACCACGCTTTCCACTCAAATTTGCGCTTTACATTTTTTTGTTAGTTTTTAATCATTCATGTGTTTCATGTGCCCACATCATATAAGAGATATCGTATTCATCTAACACAACAAATCAGTCATTGAATTACCTTTGTAGTTCCTTCACTCGCGAATCTATGTAAATATAAAACAACCAGAGTGACATAATATTTCCTTGCTTTACACCTTTTGAAATATTAAACCATTCAGTCAATGAACTGTTCACACGTACACACATGTACATTCTTCATTGTCAGCATGTATGCGATACCACGTATTAATTTACATTCAACACCATTTTCATTGAATATTCATTCAATATTAGCTTCATAAGAAATTTACTTTCACAAATCAACCCTTAAACAAATTTGTTGAGTTACAAGTACCAGCTTATGAATTAATAATGATTCATCCTCAGGGGATTTTTCTTTTCAGTATAATAGACGACCCTCCCAAGACTTACAAGCTCGGGTATTGTTGGAGAAATTTTCGTTGGTGTCAATATTTTTTAAAAGCAATTGGTGTAAGGTTTTCGCTTAGCACATTTTTTGATTATTTGGAAGTGATGAATTTACAGTAATAAGGCCACCATGCTATATTGTATGTATTGTAAGTGCAATAAAGTATAATAATCTGAAACTATATATTTATTGAATCTTGGAAAAGACGTTTGTTTCACTTTGTGATGTCATGTTTATACATTTTTAATAAAATATATACAACACTTGTTTTTTTATTTTAGAAGCACCACTGTGTAAAACAGTGATAATTACAAAATAAAAATAAAGTTTATATATATTATTTATAGTCAAGGCATTAACATTGTGGAGGTTAAAGAATATTGTAATTTGTTTTATCAAACACTGTTTATTCCACTTTTTATAACGGTATAACCCTACCGGTAGGGGTTATACCGTTACAAAAAGTAGCAAGTAAGTGGAATAAAAAGAGTTTAATAAAACCAATGAAATGTTTTAACAAACACTGTTTATTATTTTTCTAAAAATATGTGAAACTACTTAACCTGAAACGTTGAAAATAATATTTTTTATAAGATATGTTGCGGAAACATGTTATGTTAGGAACGTATGTTCCTTAAAGGAGAGATGATGAGGATGATTGTTGATAAATAAAAACTTGTCGAAATCGGAATGTGTAAAGAGGAATTTTATTGCCAAACGTCGGTATTTATAATGTTTATTGAATGTGTGCGGGAATGCGCACGAGATATATCGCTGTCTCGTCTCTGCACTTACAATACGTTTGTTGTCGCGTGTAGGTATCCTTTCTGTTTTGGGAGACAGCGCGAAAGATGTGTTGCTTTCTTTTTTCCTCATGGAATGCGCTCTCGGTTGGTAGCGAGTTGAATGACCGACGCGTGGACTTTGTCCATTGATTGCCTCGCATTGTGAAGCATGCGAGTTTGATGACCGGGCGAGCAAACGTCGCCTCGTGGGTTCAGTGACCGCGCATACGGTCGCCACATTATTATACAGAATGTGCAATAAACTTCCAGTGTTATCAATAAATGTTTATTTATAATTAACTTTTAATAAACTTGTTAGCTCAGCCACGTAGAAAAATAAGAATGAAATATTTACAAAAATAACCGTGAAAAGCGGTTCAGAAGATTCAAGTCAAGAGGGAAGATAACATAATTTGTGACAGAGGGAAGAATGAAAAGCCTTGATTAAAGGAAAATATGCATGATGAGGTTAATGAATGTAGTAAAAGCAAATATGTGGGCCAGGATAGAATGAAGTGGAGAAGATATGTTATCTCAGCCTACCCCAATAGAGGCATTGAGTAATGGTGACGATGCACTGTATATTCTATGTTTATTGATAGCTAATTAATTAATTATTGTATATTAACAATTCTAAGCTATTTGTATACATTTCGTTACATTTATAGATTATTTTTTGATTGGTTTTAGTAGATAATAGTGTATTTTAGCAGATAATAGTGTATTTTAGTAGATAATAGTGTATTTTAGTAGATAATAATAATGTATTTTAGTAAAAATAGTGTATTTTAGTAGATAATAATACTGTATTTTAGTAGATAATAGTGTATTTTTTCGTCGTTTAAGTGTTTATTTCGCTATTGCAACAGTCATATTACTATTGCGTTATACTCGTATTTTATTAATATATGATCTTTGTGTAACGTTAGTCTCTTCTAGCAATATTTCAATTGATATGGGTGACTTGTACAGCTTTAAGAAGCACTTCAACACAATCCTTTTTAAAAAGTCTTATTATTTATGATTGTGTATGAACACAACACATAAACATAATAATCCACCGAAAGCTGAATGTGTTACTATCACGTATCAGAAGATCTACAAAGATTTCTTTGTAGATCGTCTTCCCTTGATAAGTTTTCAGCGGGTTTCTTACCAAACTTTCAGCGGGCTTCTTACCAAACTTTCAGCAGGATTTTTACTAAACTTTCAGCGCGCTTCTACCCAAATTTTCAGCGGGTTTCTTAGATAACTATCAGTGGGCTTCTTAACAAACTTTAAGCGACATTCTTACCAAACTTTCAGCGGGCTTCTTACCAAACTTTCAGCGGGCTTTTTACCAAGCTTTCAGCGGGCTTTTTGGCAAACTTTCAGCAATATTCTTACCAAAACTTCGGCGGGTTTCTTAGCAAACTTTTAGCAAGATTCTTTCCAAACTTTCAGAGGGCTTCTTACCAAACTTTTAGAGGGCTTTTTACCAAGCTATCAGCGAGCTTTTTGGTCAACTTTCAGCGGGGTTCTTATCAAAATTTCAGCAGGTTTCTTAGCAAACTTTTAGCTGGCTTCTTACCAAACTTTCAGCGCGCTTTTTATCAAACTTTCAGCGGGCTTCTTGCCAAACTTTCAGCAGGTGTTTATCTTAACATATACAGATATGGGGAGTTTCTTATATAATTACTGCAGTCACTAACTTATAATATTTACTTGTTTTTTTTAAACATTTTTAAGCTGCCAGTAGTTGTTTGTTTTAATTCCAAGTTGAACAAAGTTTGTTTTCCAAGCGGCGCTAAATAAATTGTCCTTGTATTATTGTTCTTATTAAAAATGAAAGAAAACATGCCTGTTTAACGAGATATATGGGAGCAGAGGATACTTTACAATACCTTTACATTAAGGATAAAGAGTATTTTCAATGTCTTTCCTAGAAGGTAGAATTTTTTAACTAAATAAATTTTCCTGTTTACTAAATCAAATGAAAGTGAAAATAAGTAACGTGTTAAAGAAAATAAAAAGCGTTTTGCCTTAAAAAAAGTATCATCAGCAATCAAACCTGCACTCCTCGGGCTGGAAGACAGGCGTCTAACCAACTAGACCACGGAGAGAGGGAGTCTACTTTTAGACAGCTATTTTTAATTTTAATAAAAAAATATCTCTGAAATACAAAGCAAAATATTTTCACTACATTTTTTTTTAATTATAACGGTGAATGTTTGCTTAAGTGGGCTTAAAAAATTAACGCTTTCATAACAGTTAAAACGAATGGGGTCCTTCTTCTGGTGGAATAACCAGAAAGCGCCCTAAACAAGGGAGGGGCAAGGAAATGACTTAGTTTTTAATGAGATCCATTACTTTTGGTAGGAACTGGGGGCCACGTTTTACTTTCATACTCCTTGAAAGTGGACGTTTGTTGCTTTTGAAGTAATTTATAACCGAAGCTGACCGCGGGTTAAACCGATTAGGTTATTTGGGTTTTTATGAAACATATTTAACCAATAAAACAAGATTTTTGGTCCTAGTTCATAGATTACTTGTTTTTTTATTTTGCGATGATGAGTTTGATTCCTGTTGATACAAAAAACATACGATATATGTTTCGATAGAAAAGCTTGGAGATATGTGTTCTAGGATTACCCCAAAAACATGAGTACAGTGTGTGTCTATCATACGTCATTCGCAACTTACATTTTATCTATTTTTTTACAATTTACGGTATTTTATCGAGTATTTAAAATAGTGAAAATATATATTTTTATGAATTGTTTATAGTTAAGGCATTAACGTTGTGGAGGTTTAAATACTTTGTAATTTGTTTTATCAAACACTGTTTATTCCACTTTTTGTAACAGTATAATCCTACCGGTTTCAAGGCTTTCACTTCTTCATCAGGGGAGCACAAACAAGATGATGATGAGGTGAAAGCCTTGAAACCGGTAGGGTTATACCATTACAAAAAGGGGAACAAGCAGTATTTGATAAGACAAATTACAATTTACTTATTTAGTTAAGGCATAAACACTGTGGAGGCTTAAATACATTGTAATTTGTTTAGTTAAATACTGTTTATTCCCCAATTTATAAAAATATAACCCTGCCGGTTTCAAGGTTTTCAGCTCATCATCAGGGGAACACAAATCAGACTTTTGTTTGTGCAACCTTGATGATGATGTGAAAATCTTGAAACAAGTAGGGTTATACCGTAATATAAAGTCGAATAAATAGTTTATTTGAAATAGTAAAACGCAAATAAGAATTTTGGATGCGGGTGGATATTAAATTAACTTATAATTAAATGTGAAAACAATAACATGAATCATACACGAGAATATCCGAAGGCAAGTACGTACATATATACTACATACCTAAAATATAACACTAACATGAGACAGGCTAAGGCTCAGAATATTTAAGGTAACATAAAAATAATAATAATCTGTTTAAAAAAAATACAATATCTTTAAACCTCCACGATGTTAATGCCTTATTGAAAATAATCAATTTAATTTTAATAACAGTCCTCTTCTTAATATGTTTTCCGTTCAAACCCCATCCTTTTGACACCTTCCTTTTCCCCATCTCTTATAAGACACTAATCTTTCTCTCTTTTACTTGCAGCTATTAGATAATATATTTTATAATTTATCATATTTAATTTACCCGACGAAGAAGACGGATGTTTTTGAAACCGGCTGTGAACTCGCAAAAATAAAACATTGGAAAATACAAATTGATAGGCACAAAATTTATAAACAAAAAGTTCAAGTGACATATCAAAGAAAAAGGAAGAGATTGTGGAGACGTAAGGAAAATCAGGAATTAAACACGTTACGACTCACCAATCAGAAATTTGTTGAAGAAAACTTAAGTTAAATTTTTAGAAAAAAAAAGGTTTTATTGGGAATCAAACCCGATACCTTTGACCTGGAAGTTATGTTTTTTTACCAACTAGTTCATGGAGGTCGTTACTTTTCTACGTGCGAAATTATTACCATAAAGTACTCCGACTCACGTTCTTCAACATGTGCGCATTATTATAATAATTCATATAACATCTACAGGGGAACGGAAGGCAATGAGAAACTACCGCATTATTGTTTGCCAAGAAAACCACATGAATATGATCGAGAGCTTGTGGATAACATTATTAAGCATTCAGGTCAGGACAAAGCTCAAGAAATTAGTGGTCTAAATGATTTATTAAGTGATCGAAATCGATCAGACACTGTTCTAATCAATAAACAAGACAAAAGTTTATATCAGTGTTATAACATACGTGAGATAGACTAGTGTCATAATATACGTGAGATATACTAGGGGCATAACACACGTTAGATGTACTAGTGTCATAACTTACGTGAGATATATTAGGGTCATAAAATATGTGAGATATACTAGTGACATAACATACGTAAGATATACTAGGGTCATAACATACGTGAGATATATTATTGTCATAACATACGTGAGATATACTAGTGTCATAACATATGTGAGATATACTAGTGACATAACATACGTAAGATATACTAGTGTCATAACATAAGTGAGATATACTAGTGTCATGACATACGTGAGATATATTAGTGTCATAACATAAGTGACATATACTTGGATCATAACACACGTGAGATATACTAGGATTATAACACACGTGAGAAAAATATAATTATGAAACGAAAAACAAATAAGGTATGATATGCTCGGAAAACAATAAACTAAGCCATACTATAACACTGCATGGAAGTGAAACTTGAATTTTTAATAAAAAGGATAAAAGTAAGATATATATCGTTATATCTGGTATATATCGTTATATCTTGATCAGGTGGATATGAGATAAGCCCTGACCTTTTGATAGCTTCTCTCCTAAATATATATTATGCTACTTACCTTCAGATATATGCGCTAGTTCGGAATGTATTTAAATATGTATATACAATGTTGCTATCAATAAACCTACATTTATTTAATGCTGTGGAGGAGATGCGTGCATTATGGAAAATTTAAAGAGTGTCTATGTATGAAAGAAGGTAGAATGAAGACATAAGAAATGAATGCATGGATAAATAAATTGATGTTTGAAGTAAGCTGAAGAAATGTGCTTTAAGATGGCTTGGAGATGTTGAGAGAATGAATGGTGAAATAATTATTAAGTGAGTATACGAGTTAGAGATGCAAGATATGCGTGGAAGAGGGAGACCAAGGAAAAAGTTAATGAATCAGATTTTAGAAGAAGGTAAAGTGAGACGTAGGAATAATAGAATAAAGTGCATTATGAGATGTATGAATGCGGAGGAATAGAAATAGAAAAGTTCTGGGAGTTGTCCTTTCTGACTACCCTACAAGAGACACGGTGTGATGATATGTACATATAATGTAAATATATTTATGAATAATAGACAACCACATGTGGGGATGTATCTGCGTATTTATAAGTAATAATAGGAATGAAACGTAGGCGTGGAAAAAGACTGAAAGAAGCCAAATAAATGCTATAGAAATGCGTTTTTTGAGAAGAATAGATGGAGTAATACTGTATGACAGAACACGGAATGAAGTGATTAGGAAAGGATGTGACTTAAGGATGGTGTGTTGAGTAAGATGAAGAAGAGCACACTAAGATGTTTTGGCCATAAAGAATGAACGAATGAAGAAAGACCTACAAAACAGATATATAGTGCAAATGGGAGTGGAAGACGTGTAAGATGAATACCAAGGAAATTATGGTTGGATCAAGTAAATGATATTCTGAAAGAAGGAAACGTTGAAAGTCAGAGAAATCGTAGAAATTGTATAGATGTATGTAGGTGAGGTAAAGAATGGGTGACGAGATAGGAAAGTATGACGTTCTGTCTTCTCTACCTACCCCAACAGAAAAATGGTGAGATTGTATGTATGTGTGTAAAAATAACAGAACAGTTATATAGCGCCGTTTAGAGAGACATCCTTTGAAGGCTCCCGCTTCGGGAATTGAATCCAATTATCACCAAGCAGTATATGTAAAGGACAGTACATGAATAAAAATGAACTAAACGTATTAGATATTATTCAAAGTTTATGTAAAAATTGAACCGGGGGATTAGCTTCGTTTCACTCGTGTTTTTAGGAGTAATTTTCACATAAGCACGCCAGCCAAATTAAACTGTGAAAAATTAAGCAAGCTCACGGCGAGAAAAGGTTGAGGGTCCCTGGGGGTAGATCCAGATGGTGAAGTAAGGAGTGCTTTATTGGGGCGGGCTATACTTTTGTAAATCGAGAATTAAAGGCATTAAAGGTCAGCGATTCTTTGAGAAAACTTTCACAAGTTAATTAAAAAAAACGCTTTTTGTCTATTTTTAAAACTCATCCTTTCAAAGTGTCCGAAACATCTATCTTAACTTTTTCCTTTCCCTTTTTTTGTTGGTTTATAATATAACATAAACTTTTTATAACATAACATAAACAATTTAAATTAACGCAGTGTATCTCTTTTAGACATATACACTGAATATTCGTCATAACTTGAGTGAGCATAGACGCTTTAATTAGTATAGAAACTTAATATTTTACATAATTTTTGCAGGTATAGACGCACTAGTAGGCATAGACACTGAATATTCTAAATAACTTTAGTATGCATAGACACTGAATATTCTACATAAATTAAGTAAGCGTAGACGCATTCTTACACATAGACACTGAATACTCGACATAATTTTAGTACGTATAGATGCACTAATATGCATAGACATTGGATATTCTAAATAACTTTAGTACGCATAGAAACTGAATATTCTACATAACTTCAGTAAGTATAGACGCATTAATAAGCATAGTCACTGAATATTTTACATAACTTTAGCAAGTGTAGACGCATTAATACGCATAGACACTGAATATTCCACACAACTTAAGTAAGCGTTGACGCATTTATACGCATGGACACTGAATATTCTAGATAATTTTAATACGCATAGACATTGAATATTCTTTATATCCAATTCATCTCCTTTTATCTTGGATTTGTCATCTGTTAGATGTGGATTTTCAACTATCATTCCATCTCTAAGGTCGTCTTCTTAGAGGTTACTTTACAATTAGGTTGCAATGTATTATGTTACAGTGCATTATTACTCGTAATACTTTCCACACACTTTTCGTGCTATCGTTTTATAATGACAATGATTAATTTTATAATATTGTTTACAGTACAATTTAACTAAACTTTCATTGTATGCAGATTGTGGTTTACCATTACTTTGAACCATGCGTCAATATCTTATTTACTAGAAAAGTGTCGTACCAACTTTCTTTATATAATATTATTGATCCCTCGAAAAATTTCCTTGGTATGAAAAGCATTCAGAAATACGAGTACTCGGCTTAATTTCAGGCGCTGTAAAAATGTAATGAAGGTGGCTTATCAACCCTCCAAAATCCACTTTGCAGAGTGATTCAGACTCACTTCCGAAATTAAATGGAAAAGGACGATGCTTCCTACATGGGAATATGTCCTTGCTTTGTTTGCACACCCTAAAAGCTTCGCTACAACTTTTTTTAATTTAGGAAAATGTTACTTTTATTTGTGAAATTAATCTTCATAAATGTAAAACATTTTAGGTAAGCAATTTATTCCATACAATTTATAACCTAATTGTTTAAAAAATTCAAACGATTTTTGTAATGTTTACATAATTTTAAATAATTTTAATATATTCATAATTTAAATCTATTCATAGTTAAATGTACATCATTTTATTTTTTCATTTTGTCAATTTAATAATTGATAAATTATTCCTACAAACTGTACATTTGTTAGAATGAAAATAGATTTTTTTTAAAAAATGCAAATGTAAGTGAAAGCGTGGTAGAGGAAGACCAAGGAAAGCATGGTTGGATGAAGTGAATGATATTTTGAAAATAAGAAATAAGAGAATGTACGAGTTGTGTGAGAGTTTTTGGATGTGGAAGAGGCGAAATACTCGTGTATATACATACATCGAAATAGGAAAGTTTGGTGCTCTGTCCTTTCTGCCTACGCGACAGAGAAACTGCGTAAATTTATGTGTGTATTATTATAAATTAAGGTTTTAATGTACAGTCTTGTGAAGATTGTTGTATTTTTTAATGTGTATAATTTAATCGGTGACTTGAGCAAGTTTTTACGTTTCCCAAATATGTTAGATTGTTTTGGGCTTATGTTGATTTTTAAGAGTTTTCCATGCGTGGGATGCGGTCCTGGGCATTTTAACTTCTGGCCTGTTGTGTGCTTGTATGTTTGACAATATGTATAATAAAATCTTCTTTTTGTTTGTAGTTTGGTTTTAATACTTTTAAAACTGTAGGATTTTTTCCATCATATGCATTATAATATCCGTATTTTAATATTATTAACTGATTTAATTTTGGGGTGCAACGAGATGGTAAGCCGCATAAAATCAGTCTTGTTACATTCGCACAGAAAGTGTCCACGTTTCGCATCCATATGTAAGTACTGTATGTTTGCGCTCCCCTGAAGATGAGGTGAAAGCCTTGAAACCGGTAGGGTTATACCGTCACAAAAAAAGTGGAATAAACCCTGTTTGATAAAAATAAATTATAATGTCTTTAAACCTCCACAACGTTAATGCCTTAACTATAAACAACATATAAAAACCTTCCGTTTGAGATTCTTTTTGAAAGGTATTTCAGTTATCCAAAGGAATTCAAAAGTAGTTTTGCTCTTCTATTTATTTCTATCAGAGTGCAATCCTCAAATGAATTCTTACTTTACATAAAAGCCTTAAATTCACATTCATCCCTTATCATTTAATTTCATATTCCATCTTACATAGTCACCCGTGTGTTTTCTTCAGAACACTCATTTCTAGAATATTTATTCAGTTCCTTTTCCTCAGCCTGTTTTCACGTCCACGTGTCACTCCCATACATCAAAGTTGTTACTTCAAATATTGTTGTAGATTGTCATCATAGCAGATTTTGACACTGTTCGATTTGAGTATAAATGTATCAGTGCCAAATCGGCTTTAAATAACCAATTATTTTCTTAAAATAAATAATCCAAGAAAAAGCTAAAAATTTTAAAATACTTTAATTACAACATTTAATTATTTTCCAATTTCATATAATAATGATTCGATAAATTATGAAAATGATTTTGATTCAGGAGTCCCAATATTTGTTTTGTTAATTAAAATTCGCTTCGAAATGAAACTTTAAAGCTTGAAATTAGCTTTAGTTCGTGAAAGGTTTAATCTAGAAGCTAATGCATTAGTTAATTTATCCTTATTTGTTTGAATAATTAAAATTATAATTTTTGACGTTGATTTTAACTGAATTTAAACGAGGAAGGGTTGAAATATACAAAATATTCAAATTCTATATTATATTTCGTGTTTAAATTAATTTTACGATTTCGTTTTACCTAAAGAGCAACATTTATTTAATTTCGAATAATAGACAAAAGTTTCGTGTTAAGTCTTAAATAAACAAAGGTTTGCATGACAAGAAGCTATAAAGAAGTGACAGAAACTAAATACGTACTATATGCTAGGATCAGTTCCCTCATAATGAAAATAGATGTTTAGGTCGTCGTATGAATGTTATGCCGAATATAAGAATATTATGCCGAATATATCGTCTCGATACGACAATTAATAAAGTGCAATTCATACCATCGACCATGATCCACGACATATTACTTTTTGGAAAGTAGCTTATACCAATGAGGTATTACAAAAAATTAATACATCGCCAATAATTGAACTGAACACTTGGCACAATGGGTAAATTTAATAAAATAAAAATGAAGTCTACAAGTTCAGTATCATCCAGCAAAATCGGTTGTGCTTACGTCCATGCGTAACAGAAGGTTTTATAATAGGTACGTCTAATTATAATGTTTAATTGCGGTTCAGTTAATGTAAATATCTTCTTCAACTTTCTGTAGACTCAAGAGTCTGATATAACAGGATTATCCTCTTGTGATGCTGAACTCCAGCTATCTCTCCATCGTTTCGGGGGTCTCCCTGGTGGACGCCGTCCATCCGGTACCCCATGCAGAGCTATGTGTGGGATTCTTGTGGAATTCATTCTCTGTACATGTTGGTACCAGTATTGTCGACGCTGTCGTCTCCATCTGACCACATCTTGGACCTCACAGACCTCTCGGATTGTGGTGTTCCTTATACGATTACGCAAAGTCTTCCCAGCAATAGCACGTAGAGTTCTCATTTCTGTTGTCCTTAGCATACTTTTGATCTAGACAGTGTCCGCCCTCGCTTAGATGCCATATGTGAGGATAGGTCGCACACATGTGTTATAAATGCGTACCTTGCTATCTGTTCTCATATCTTTATTCCTCCATATGACATCTCTCAGGCAACCCGCCACAACTGCAGCTTTATCTACCTGAGGCCTTACTTCTCCGGGGAGGTCATAAGAGCTGAGCAGTTCACTGCCAAGATACCTGAACTGGGTTGTTTGTTCAATTGGCTCGTCACGTAATGAAATTCTGCACTCGAGTGGGTCTTTGGAGAATGTCATACACTTTGTTTTTGCTACGAAGATAATCATGTTGTAATTTGAGCAGGATTTATCGAACTTTGTGAGCATTTTCTGTAAGTCATTTTTGTTTTCAGCTATGATTGTAGCGTCGTCAGCATAACACAATGAAAATATATAAATAATAAATAAACTTTAGTACAGTTGTCTTAGAATAAGATAAATTCTGTCATATTTATTTATTTATTTTTATAACATATGACAAGAAATCTTATAAATACATATTTTGTGAAAAAAAAACGACAGGTATTTTAACGCGAACACACAAATTTAATGTGTCTGAGTTTGTTGCCTTTCATTTGTTGTGTCCCCAGTAAACTAGGCTTTTGCCTGTATCTTACTGAGGATATTGAATTGATTGATGATCATCAATTCAATTAACTTTCCTCACATATTTTAATTTTATTCCTCATAAGGCTATAGATAACATGTTTCTTGTACAGGCATAGTTAAACAATGACCCAAGTGTGTGTTGAAATGCGCGAAGTAATATGTAAATACATATATTGGAAGAATCCACCTGAGGAGGGCACAGCGTGTGTCGAAATGCGCATAATCATATGTTTATAACAGACTGGTCTCTCTAGAGTTAACATTCTTCACTTCCACCCGGTAGTTTGAGATTCGAATCCCGATGGTATTAAAAAAAAGTGTCAGTTTGGTTAAAAGAGTTAATCTGGTAACAATACTCGCACGCGTCCACACGTTCAATGACGCACCGTGAGTTCCCTGACTATTCCAGACGTTCTTAACCTGAACGCTTGATTACAAGGGTCGAATCAATATTGTCTCCCAGCCACGTTCTTCAATATTTTTTAAACAATAATTCGTATACATTGAAGGGTATCATACAAAAATAAACAATGTGGTATTTTAAAGGGTCTTTCGAATTGAGCGGTTTTTTTTATTATATTTTTTTAATTCTTGAATATAACACACAATTTGCTTTGATTTCAAAAAACTTTTTATTGGTCCTTGAATTATAATGTATGACATTTAAACACAAAAAAACAATATCCATATAATGTCCACCTCTTGCAGCTCCACAGATGTCCACTCTTTTGTCAAAATTTTCGATGACATTTTGGCATAATTGCTGTTCTAACTCACCAAAAACGTAAATGATTTCGTCCTTCAGCTCAGGAATTGATTGAGAGTCATTCTTCTAGACCTGGCTTTTCACGTAACCCCAAAGAAAATTGTCCAACGGTGTCAGATTACATGATCTTAGTGGCCAATTAACATCACCGTTTCCGGAGATTACAATACATAAAATAATTCAACAATTTGAACGCGTTTTTGTATTGTATACGATTCCAATTTTATAAATGTCATACATTACACTATTCAAATGTCACAAGACACAGGCAAGTTCACGACGCCATCTGTGTTTTATCCAAGAATTAAAAAAACCGCTCAATTTGAAAGACCCTTTATTTTGACAACGTTCATTATTTTTATTAGAATTGTTTCTCATTTTAGAGAAAATAAATTCTTTCGACATTTTGTTAATATCTAAATTTCGTCAGTGGAAGTTACCTCAACTTCTACTGAACCACGGTTTACTTAAGTCGAGTTACAATAGAAAAAAAATATTTCTAGAAAAAATCCTTCATACTTAATGATGCGATTCATTTCTCGTACAAAAAAAAGAAAGTGAACGAAATCCATCACGAGAAGAGAAAAAGGGAAAATCTCGAATTTTCCCAGAATATGTCAGATTCTGATTTTATTAAAGGGGATATAGTGGAAGGAAAAAGGGGGATAAATAAGAAGGGTGATGAATGATGGGATATTTGGTGTTTTGTTCATATTATCTTACACATTTATGAGATATGAAGAGACGAGATGAGAACAAGGCGAAGAAATAATAAAAAAAAAATAATAACGTTAAGCGATATCAATAAAAATGTTGTTAACCCCTTTAAGATTTCTCGTTTCCCTTTCCGCGTATTGAGGTGTGACAATTAAATACATGGAATACGTACTCGCATTAAATCATGTTTGAAATTTATGTTTACAAAACTTAAGCATGTTCTTAGTATTTTCCCAATTCGTTAAAAATGTTTTTGATAAGTGTAAAGATGAAATTATAAGAGAGGCTGTTTATTTCTTTACATTGATTTATTATGCTAAAAGTTTAAATCAAGGAAGTACTTTTTTGAATAAACATTCATACAAAATGTTTTAGGTTAATTTCAAGTAATAAATGTATGTAATATCAAGTATTACAGGATGTAAATTTCATACTTAAATCCAGTCTTATAATTATGAAATTCGTAAAAAAAACTACCTATCTCCAAAAGAATGATTTTCTTAAATCGATTCATTCGTACAATATTTGTGAAATGAGCGTTTGAAAAGAATGGCTGAGAGGCAACATTGTCTTCGACCAAATTAATCGAACCTTCGCTTCGGTTTAAAAACTACTACAGTATGCGTGAACTCGTAATCTGTTTCAAACTTGAATTCCATCGTAAAAAATATTTTATATAAGCCTTCACCAAGCCACATTTTGTTTCTATTATCTTAAAACAGACAATATTGTTAATCGGGCCAATTTTGTAGATATATACGTCTATGTGTGTTCATAAATAAATCATAGTGATAGAAAAGTGTGAAAGTGATCGAAAATTGTGAAAGTGGTAGAAAAGTGTGAAAGTTGTAGAAAAGTGTGAAAGTGATAGAAAAGGGGGAAAGTGATAGAAAAGTGTGAAAGTAATTGAAAAGCGTGAAAGTGGTAGAAAAGTGTGAAAGTGACAGAAAAGTGGGAAAGGGGTATAAAAGTGTGAACGTGATAACCAAGTGTGAAAGTGATAGAAAAGTAAATAAGATATAAGGGAGAACAATGAAAGATAGGAGCAAATTAAGGAATTGTGCTGTTTGGGTATTATTTTCTTAGATTATGGAAGAGTTGAAAGAAATATCGAATGGCGTGTAGCGAAAGGAAACAATGTCAATGAGGCACTAAAACATATATACTCGAACCGGGTAATATCAGGTAGTAAAATCTATTAAGATGGATATGAAACGTGGAAATAAAAAAGATTGATAGGAGCCAAATAAATGGTGTTGAAATGCGTGTACTGAGACGAATACATGGGATGACAATGTATATGAGAATACGGGATGAAGTGATAAGGGATTAATGTGAACTTATGTGTTGAGTACTATGAAGATGACCGTTCTGAGATAGTTTGAACATGTGGAACGAATGAATGAAGAAATATTAACAAAACGAAATTATAATGCAACTGTGAGTGGATGGCGTGTGAGAGAAATATATAGGAAATATGGTTGGATAAAGTGAATGACATTTTAAAAGAAGGAAATATGAGAAATCTTTGGAGTTTTTATGATAAAGTCTATGGATGTAGAAGAGGCGAAATATGTGTGTCGAGATAGGGAAGTCTAGCGTTAAGTTTTTTCTGCCTATCCTGACAAAGAAATGGTGTGATGGTAAAGGGTCTTTCAAATTGAGCGGTTTTTAAAATTCTTAGATAAAACACAGATGGCGTCGCGAACTTGCCTGGGTCTTATAACATTTGAGAAGTGTAATGTATGACATTTATAAAAATAGAGTCGTATACAATACAACAACGCGTTTAAATTGTTGAATTATTTTATATATTGTAATCTCCGGAAACGGTAATGTTAATTGGCCACCAAGATCATGTGATCTGAAACCGTTGGACTATTTTCTCAGGGGTTACGTGAAAAACCAGGTCTATAAGAATGACCCTCAATGAGCTGAATGACGAAATTATTCGCGTTATTGGTGAGTAAGAACCGTAATTATGCCAAAATGTCATCGAAAATTTTGTCAAAAGAGTGGACATCTGTGGAGCTGCAAGAGGTGAACATTTGGCAGATATTGTTTTTTGTGTTTAAATGTCATACATTACACTTTTTTTTTAATCAAATCAAATTGATTTTTATTCAAGAATTTAAAAAAAAATTATTATAAAATCCGTTCAATTTGAAAGACCCTTTATGTATGTGTATCCATATTAATTCCTTCGACTTTTTGGCAACACCTTTGTAAAATATACTAAGTTTAGTTCTGCCAAAGTTATGTCGCATTTTATCAATTCATTCCTGTTCTACCTTTAGTTCCTGCCCTCATATCTCGGCATTATGTTACATTGGGAGCGTTCCCACCGCTACAGTCTCTCCCAGCACGCCATGTGATTGAATCTTAGTGAAAGGATTTGTGATCTCACATAAAGAACTCCCAGTTACAATGTGAGGATTCTCTATAAGAAGCTAGATAAGGAATAAATGGGAAGATAGTGAACAACCTGTGTTACGCTGATGACATCGTTTTTTTTAAGGCTCTATTGAAGATTTACAATAACTATTGAATAAGATAGTAAGTACATTTAAAATGCGTTTGGTCTTAGATTCAATACCTCAATAATTAAATAAAGACACTAAAAATAATTGAATAAACATATTTTGTGAATAACCTTATATAGAAACATTAAATTCAATGTTATTCTTTTTTCAGAGAGTTTTAAAAGGTGGATATAATTCAATAAAAATACCATAGTCAAGCATGCCAGGATATTGAGACGAAAATTTATGTCATAAAAATTTATTTTGAATTGAATTGTTAGAACGGATAAGATATCAGTTGCTTACGGTTTTCGGAGTTTTTTTAATTCCTAGTTTGGTTTGTCATACAGACGTTTCGAAAAAGTTGAAGTTTACATCTTCAGGGCTAGCTTTTATTCAACTTGATGATTAAAAAGTCTGAGTATTAAAACTGCAACGTTTCCAAATCGTTGGGATTATAAGTCAAATCACGCGGCACAACACTCCAAAATACTCTATACAACTGAAACCCAGGACAGTGACAGCCTCAAAATATTATAGGGGATAGTAAGGTGATGCTATTTTTGAACAATATTATAGTTCAGTTCAGTTCAACCTCCCCCACCCCCCCCACGCTGAAATATCGGCTGTTCGAATGTTTGGCACCTTACCAAATCTCAAGATGGAAGTATTTTCAGTTTTGATAACAGACGATTCAGAATAATGATGGGTGTCCACTAAGGCCATTAAATGCGAATACTTATTCGACATATTAACATTTGAAACATTTCTAGAAGAACGAATATTTACAAAAGTTAACATAGTTTAATTTTTCATGATCCAAATATCCTCAGTGAGATAGAGACAAAAGCCTAGTTTACTGGGGACACGACAAATGAAAGGCAACAAACCCAGATCCATTAAAATTTTGTGTCCAAATTAAATTACCAGTTGTTTTTTTCGCGAATTATGTATATTTCTTGTCATGTGTAAAATAAATTAAAAAAATAGTGTCAAATTTCTTTTACTTCAAATATCAAAAGAAATAAAATAAAGCCGCACACAGAATTCCTAACTTTTCTTATTTGTATTCGAACTGTCTTGATTCAAAACACGTTACGTTATGTTTTCCATTATTTTCACTACGTGTATGATATATATGAATATTTTATACTATGATTGCGTATTTTGGTAGCAAAAACATAGCTACACAAGAAAAAATACAATATTAAAGGTATCCCATGATTCTTAACATCATAACTTATAACTAATGTTTATTTCATGACCTTGTTTCCTATTGCAAGATACCTTTCAATGTCTTTTTCCATATTACCATCTCTCAAAAATATTCTTATTAGATTTCAAAATTCCTCAACGTGCACTTGTCTATTTAGTGTTCACACTTGAATTGCAAATAGTTATATGATCATTCTTAGATAAAAAAACACTTTTGACTTCCTTACATCGATTATTAAATGATTTTTTCAACAATCATCATTCATTTTTAACAATCCAAATTGCATAATCATTTTTAAAATATTTCGAAACGTTTGTTCACGCCGTTAGCACACTGCAGCGAAAGCGTAAGGCCGAGGCCACACCAAAGTGCTTCATTAGGTGCTAAGCTAGGTTTTACGTGACTGATATACTAGGTGACTTTATGCCTGGCCACACCAAATTCATTTGACAGTTGGGAGCGGTTGACTCAACACACGATGTCACTCTCAAAACTAACCAATTTCATTACAGCTTAACATCTTTATTTACTTTCTGTGCAACTTCATTCCAAAGTGATTTTATTATTCTTCTTCTCAGTGTCATGTCAGGTCCCCCCCAACATTGAATATCACTTGAGAGTAGATATCTTTGTCTCCAGCAGCCTGAAAAAGATCTCCAACGCCCCTTATGTCAGTCTAATCACGTATATTGCGGAGCCAGGAGATTTGCCTCCTGCCAACACCTCTTCGGCCTTCTATTTTGTCTTGGATGACTCCTGCACCTGATCAACCAAGGTAAAATAGATTTTATTACAGGTACACTTTTCTATAATTTGCTCGATGGGTTCCACAAAGGCTCCCTTTTATACACAGCTGTTATTAAAACTTCCGCCATATTGTAAATTAACCAACACGTCTGTTCGCTAGGAGATTCACTCGATGACTAATCGTCATGCAACGTGACGCGAAGCGTGCAGTGTATCCACTGTGATACTATGCAGTACGTTGGTTCGCTAGGATATGTCGCCTAACTTGTAACATAGCTCTAAGCATCAAGCGAGGCTCCTACCTGTGTGGCCGAGGCCTAACGGAAGCGGAGCGACACGAAACGTCAGCGAATAGCGAAACTCTGTTTATCATGTTTTTGAATGACTCATTACACACATCACGCGGAACGAAAACGGAACGAATTCAGTTCGCCGCGACAAGTTCGTACGTGTCGACAGATTTTCGCAGTTTCGCTCGTGTTTTCAAATACAAAATCAATTTAAAATGGATAGTTTAACTGAAAAATTGATTTTAACTGTAAGATAACGAGCATTTATATACGATATGAGTCACAGTGACTATAATATTTAAGCTTAACATGACTGTATAACGTATGTCTATTATCAAAATGGGGTGGATTCAGTTCGCATCCGGTCTACCGTTCAGAAAGACGTACTACGTGAAAGCGTTACGAAATTGTCGTTTCGCTTTCGCGTCTCTGTGTGCTAGAGGCGTCAATATTTATAAATATTCGTGCATGAAGAAACTGCACAAAATATACATAGAAACTATCAATGGTTACAGATGGATGACATATTAAGTAACAACATTTTTCATTTACAATTGTATTGTAAAATGGTAAGCGTGTTCCCATTCTTCGTGATAATGGCATGTTTTGCATTTTAACGAAATCATAATTTTAATTGGAAGGGTCTTGAAGTTTCCAAAAGAAAGGAATGTATACTTTTTTTCAACACAGCTTAGAAACTGATTTAAAACTTAACAAGTGAATAGAGTTCATTCCTATTGATTGTGTGACAGTCTGAGTGGTCGATTTAAATATTAACGTGTTCCTCGCGGGAAGCACAAACGCCTGTGATCTGATCTGTAGCATTCCTTTGTGTATTTTACGTAATGTTTAGTTTATCTCCTTTATTTAATGAGTCTCCTTAAGAGTAATGACTATTATTTATTATCAGAAAATTACTTGAATGTCATGTTTACTTGGTGGTGTAATCAAATATCAGTGGTTCTCAACAAAATTTGCGTTTAAACTTAGAAATTAAAAAACGCCGAAATTGTGCCGCGCACAGGATTCCTGAAATTTGATTTTTAACGCGGTGAACAGGTTAAGTTGTACGCTCACCGGTAAAAAGACAGGAGGTGAACCAAACACCAGCACACTCAGAGGGTAGACAGGTGCTGACAGCGTTGACAAGTGCATCCGCGTAGTGAGTTTTGTTTACATCGCACCCCGAAAATTGCTTCACGATCGACCTGTTGCCATCCCTGCTATATTATAGATCGCGTGTTTTTCAGTTGTTTACAAGACATATTTTATTTACTTAAATATCATCCATATTTTTGTCATATACGATGAATTTTAAATTTCTTAATTTTTTATGGAATATTCTCACTTATAGATCGATTGTAACATTTTTCAAGTGTTATCAGCTAAAGCTTTTATAATTAAAAAAAAGTTTTTATTTTGTGAATTGAATTTATCATAGTGACTCTTATTATTGAATTTTTGTTTGTTAAAATGTTTCATTAATCATTTTACTGTTGGTGGATTTTTTTATACAGTAAAAGCAAATCATACTGTATTTTGAATCAAGGAAGCTTTTGAAAATAATCTTGAGATACTCTTTCGGGTTTCTCTTCTTTTTGGCTGTTAGAATGAAAGACACGAGCATCAGATCTCGATTCCCAAGGGACCGGGAACGGAGAAAAATGCGTCTGGAAACGTGATTTTTGGGCTCTATCCAAATACTGCACTTCTGAAACTTTGTGGTTGGGGAGAATCTAAACTATAAAGCGATTTATAAAGGTTTCAATATAGAGAATTCGCAACACTTGCTAATTGGTAGAACTAGATGCTTAGTAACCCGATTAATACTGATAGTATGCTTGCCTCCTATTAGAAACAGTTGATGATTTATAAATGGAAATGAATTAAAACTGATAACTTCTGTGACCGTGTTCGTAAGATGCCCTTCTTCCGATCTAGGGAACACGGTTTTAGTTGATATTCAATATTATTAATGTAGAGCATTCACAATTTTTGCTAACTTGTCCAAACAATGTAACTAGATGTTTAGTAACATGATTAACACGAATCATATGCTTGCCTCCTATTGGAAATAGTTGATGGTTTAGAAATGGAAATTAATAAAAAATGATAACTTCTGTGACCGTGTTCGTAAGGTGCCCCTCTTCCGATCTAGGGAACACTGGTTTAATTGATATTCAATATTATTAATGTAGAGCATTCACAATATTTGCTAACTTGTCCAAACAATGTAACTAGATGTTTAGTAACCTGATTAATACGAATCATATGCTTGCCTCCTATTGGAAACAGTTGATGGTTTAGAAATGGAAATTAATCAAAAATGATAACTTCTGTGACCGTGTTCGTAAGACGCCCCTCTTCCGATCTAGGGAACACTGGTTTAATTGATATTCAATATTATTAATGTAGAGCATTCACAATATTTGCTAACTTGTCCAAACAATGTAACTAGATGTTTAGTAACCTGATTAATACGAATCATATGCTTGCCTCCTATTGGAAACAGTTGATGGTTTAGAAATGGAAATTAATCAAAAATGATAACTTCTGTGACCGTGTTCGTAAGACGCCCCTCTTCCGATCTAGGGAACACTGGTTTAATTGATATTCAATATTATTAATGTAGAGCATTCACAATATTTGCTAACTTGTCCAAACAATGTAACTAGATGTTTAGTAACCTGATTAATACGAATCATATGCTTGCCTCCTATTGGAAACAGTTGATGGTTTAGAAATGGAAATGAATCAAAAATGATAACTTCTGTGACCGTGTTCGTAAGACGCCCCTCTTCCGATCTAGGGAACACTGGTTTAATTGATATTCAATATTATTAATGTAGAGCATTCACAATATTTGCTAACTTGTCCAAACAATGTAACTAGATGTTTAGTAACCTGATTAATACGAATCATATGCTTGCCTCCTATTGGAAACAGTTGATGGTTTAGAAATGGAAATTAATCAAAAATGATAACTTCTGTGACCGTGTTCGTAAGACGCCCCTCTTCCGATCTAGGGAACACTGGTTTAATTGATATTCAATATTATTAATGTAGAGCATTCACAATATTTGCTAACTTGTCCAAACAATGTAACTAGATGTTTAGTAACCTGATTAATACGAATCATATGCTTGCCTCCTATTGGAAACAGTTGATGGTTTAGAAATGGAAATTAATCAAAAATGATAACTTCTGTGACCGTGTTCGTAAGACGCCCCTCTTCCGATCTAGGGAACACTGGTTTAATTGATATTCAATATTATTAATGTAGAGCATTCACAATATTTGCTAACTTGTCCAAACAATGTAACTAGATGTTTAGTTACCTGATTAATACGAATCATATGCTTGCCTCCTATTGGAAACAGTTGATGGTTTAGAAATGGAAATAAATCAAAAATGATAACTTCTGTGACCGTGTTCGTAAGACGCCCCTCTTCCGATCTAGGGAACACTGGTTTAATTGATATTCAATATTATTAATGTAGAGCATTCACAATATTTGCTAACTTGTCCAAACAATGTAACTAGATGTTTAGTAACCTGATTAATACGAATCATATGCTTGCCTCCTATTGGAAACAGTTGATGGTTTAGAAATGGAAATTAATCAAAAATGATAACTTCTGTGACCGTGTTCGTAAGATGCCCCTCTTCCGATCTAGGGAACACGGTTTTAGTTGATATTCAATATTATTATAATGTAGAGAATTCACAATATTTGCTAACTTGTCCAAACAATGTAACTAGATGTTTAGTAACCTGATTAATACGAATCATATGCTTGCATCCTATTGGAAACAGTTGATGGTTTAGAAATGGAAATTAATCAAACATGATAACTTCTGTGACCGTGTTCGTAAGATGCCCCTCTTCCGATCTAGGGAACACGGTTTTAATTGATATTCAATATTATTAATGTAGAGCATTCACAATATTTGCTAACTTGTCCAAACAATGTAACTAGATGTTTAGTAACCTGATTAATACGAATCATATGCTTGCCTCCTATTGGAAACAGTTGATGGTTTAGAAATGGAAATGAATCAAAAATGATAACTTCTGTGACCGTGTTCGTAAGACGCCCCTCTTCCGATCTAGGGAACACTGGTTTAATTGATATTCAATATTATTAATGTAGAGCATTCACAATATTTGCTAACTTGTCCAAACAATGTAACTAGATGTTTAGTAACCTGATTAATACGAATCATATGCTTGCCTCCTATTGGAAACAGTTGATGGTTTAGAAATGGAAATTAATCAAAAATGATAACTTCTGTGACCGTGTTCGTAAGATGCCCCTCTTCCGATCTAGGGAACACGGTTTTAGTTGATATTCAATATTATTATAATGTAGAGAATTCACAATATTTGCTAACTTGTCCAAACAATGTAACTAGATGTTTAGTAACCTGATTAATACGAATCATATGCTTGCATCCTATTGGAAACAGTCGATGGTTTAGAAATGGAAATTAATCAAACATGATAACTTCTGTGACCGTGTTCGTAAGATGCCCCTCTTCCGATCTAGGGAACACGGTTTTAATTGATATTCAATATTATTAATGTAGAGCATTCACAATATTTGCTAACTTGTCCAAACAATGTAACTAGATGTTTAGTAACCTGATTAATACGAATCATATGCTTGCCTCCTATTGGAAACAGTTGATGGTTTAGAAATGGAAATTAATCAAAAATGATAACTTCTGTGACCGTGTTCGTAAGACGCCCCTCTTCCGATCTAGGGAACACTGGTTTAATTGATATTCAATATTATTAATGTAGAGCATTCACAATATTTGCTAACTTGTCCAAACAATGTAACTAGATGTTTAGTAACCTGATTAATACGAATCATATGCTTGCCTCCTATTGGAAACAGTTGATGGTTTAGAAATGGAAATTAATCAAAAATGATAACTTCTGTGACCGTGTTCGTAAGATGCCCCTCTTCCGATCTAGGGAACACGGTTTTAGTTGATATTCAATATTATTATAATGTAGAGAATTCACAATATTTGCTAACTTGTCCAAACAATGTAACTAGATGTTTAGTAACCTGATTAATACGAATCATATGCTTGCATCCTATTGGAAACAGTTGATGGTTTAGAAATGGAAATTAATCAAACATGATAACTTCTGTGACCGTGTTCGTAAGATGCCCCTCTTCCGATCTAGGGAACACGGTTTTAATTGATATTCAATATTATTAATGTAGAGCATTCACAATATTTGCTAACTTGTCCAAACAATGTAACTAGATGTTTAGTAACCTGATTAATACGAATCATATGCTTGCCTCCTATTGGAAACAGTTGATGGTTTAGAAATGGAAATGAATCAAAAATGATAACTTCTGTGACCGTGTTCGTAAGATGCCCCTCTTCCGATCTAAGGAACACGGTTTTAATTGATATTCAATATTATTAATGTAGAGCATTCACAATATTTGCTAACTTGTCCAAACAATGTAACTAGATGTTAAGTAACCTGATTATTGTAATACGAATCATATACTTGCCTCCTATTGGAAACAGTTGATGGTTTAGAAATGGATATTAATAAAAAATGATAACTTCTGTGACCGTGTTCGTAAGATGCCCCTCTTCCGATCTAGGGAACACGGTTTTAGTTGATATTCAATATTATTATAATGTAGAGAATTCACAATATTTGCTAACTTGTCCAAACAATGTAACTAGATGTTAAGTAACCTGATTATTGTAATACGAATCATATACTTGCCTCCTATTGGAAACAGTTGATGATTTAGAAATGGAAATGAATTAAAAATGATAACGTCTGTGACCGTGTTTATAAGACGTCCCTCTTCCGATCTAAGGAACACGATTTAAGTTGATGTTCAATATTATTAAAATACGTTCATTCTTTGAAACCGTGGTTTAATATAATAAGAATGAGCAAGATATAAGCTTCTGTCATTTGTCGTTTGCGAATAGGCCAGAGCGTGGTGGCTAGTCACATTTACAGAATGGGTATTGTGGAGAACTCCGGCTGCGAATGTAATCTGGATTATGAAACCTTAGACCATGTATTTTTCGGTTGTCCTTGCGGGACAGATTTCATTTACTAAAAACCATATCTTTACCGCGTCCAATGAGTGTTGCGTTTCTTCTTTCTTCGGAAACTTTTCCACTTATAGATCTATTGTTAATTTTTTGGAGCTTAATGACCTGAAACTTTAAACGGTCTAGAAAAGTAATTAAAAAAATTGTTTTAATAAATTGACTCATATTTGGCACAAATTAACTTAGTTTGGGTGGATTGCCTATAAAAAAAAACGGATTCCAGATGTTTGCTTTTAACTAAAGACATGTTTAAAATCTTTCCCGTTGAAGCAGACTCGATTATTCGGGATCGCATTATCCGGGTTACGGATTAATCGGGACAGGATTTTTTTTTAAAAATTATATGATATTCGGAAATGATACAAAAAAGGATATTCTTTACTGTCCTGATTAATCTGCAATCCGGTTCAGGCGACCTCAGATAATCAAGAGTCTACTGTAGTTTGAAAAAAATGTCACGTGTAATTAAATCGCCAGGTTGTACTTTATATTACGAAAGTGTTATTGAGAAACATTTTTTAAGTATTTAAAATGTTTATTTTTTATTATACAACTTGGCCGAGTTTTCATAATTAGACAATTACCGATATATTGAATCAAATTAAAAAAATATAGCAGAATGCCAGAATAAAGTTTGTGTAAGAAAATAATGTATGAGAGATGAGGAATTGAAATATTGTGTGCTATCTGAAGACAAGAATAATGAGGAAACGTAAGTAAGTGAATGAAGAGTTTTATTAATGTGGACGAAGTGAGAGATGTGTACGTGGCTAAAAGGTCGTACAGATCTTCCTTCCTGCTGACTCAAAATGGTACATGTTACAAATGTGTGTTTAAAACCCACTTTAATATTATATGAGGAATTGAAAGATAATAGAGTGCTTGCTATACGTGAAGACAAGAGTGTTTAGATGTTTTGGTTACGTAGAAAGTCGTAAAAAACGTGACGTGGTCAAATGAAAATACCGAGAGTGAAGATTATTAAGACTTAAAAAAAGAAGGAATAGCAAGAAAAATGCGGTAACATAAGCGAGTGTATGACAAGACGCGGTAACATAAGCGGGTGTGTGACAAGATGCGGTAACATAAGCGAGTGTGTGACAAGATGCGGTAACATAAGCGAGTGTGTGACAAGATGCGGTAACATAAGCGAGTGTGTGACAAGATGCGATAACATAAACGAGTGTGTGACAAGATGAATGGATGTGACATATGTTATGTATGTGGATAGAAGGCCGTGAACCCTGTCTCTTGTGCAGGACTGCTTTTTCAATTACACTTTCGTTATATATTGATGTCAAAGAGACATAAAGTGAAAAAAAACCTGGAGCCCTTTGTTAAATAAATTGGGTTCCAGTGGGTAATGAACCCAGTTACTCCCGAGTCGGAAGACAAACTTCTAGGTCACGGAGGTCGTCGGTCTACGTTTAATGAGATATTTATGATTTTGAATATGAATTTATTTATCTTTTAAAATCTTTTGCTCGTTAACGGTTTCCGTTATTCGTGATATGAACAAATATATCAAAAAAGTACAGACGAAAAGAAAGGACAATATAACACATGAGACAAATTCGATTATTTTTTTTCATAAAAATCAATAAAATTAATGATACTGTACAACACCGGTACAAAGACTGTAAAATAGGGGGATGGTCGCCGCTCAATACTCGTAGATTCCGGTTTACTTCTTGCGTTTTCGGGGAAAAGTAGTAGGGTGAAGAGATTATTCTTTAGCAGGTAGAAGTTTGCCGTAAATAAAACACTGTAGACGTTCCAGAAACTGAGAATATATTTTGCTCATTTTTCGTTCCTTATGTGCAACCCATCGCTCACCGTAAGCCTCTTTATTCATCCGTGTATGCCATCACGGCTTACTAGATACTTGCTGGATACCATGTATACCGCGCGCTCTCTGCATGCATGGGTTGTTCGATTATTTATAGTGGTTATTGCAAAGGCCACGCACTAGGAACATTTCATTACAATATGTTAGGTACAGATATCAACTCTTCAATATTTACACAGCAATTACACAAATAAAATCATATAATTTAGGTGACGCATACGTCCGATACAGATACTATGTTATATATAACATTAATAATGAAACAATTTATAGGACATTATGAAAAACTTACGAGTTAATTTTTTTCCTGCACGAATCGACCGACAAATCTGAGCGACACACGTATATCTGAGGACACACATGGTTAAAAAGTGTGATTGCTCTACCAACTGACATTTCTAAAGGCAGGTTGGTTCTACATATTATTGTTTACTGAAAAATGTATGGGTGCATTGGCTTTGTACGTCTTCTCTTTTTCTCTTCCCATATCCATTCTAGGTTGGTTGCTTTGACCTTTTCCCTCCATCTCTCTCGATCTCGCAAATTCCTCGGGGACAGTCTGAGTTTCGTTATGTCCTCCTCCACTTTCCAAGATAGACTCTTCTTGAGTTTCCCTCTGCGTCTATTTGGGAGTTCACAATTAAATAAATACATAAATATATGTTTATTGATAGCAAAATTGTATGTACATTTATAAATTTTCATTCCGTAATCGTTCCAAAATCGCACATATATCTCAAGATAAATAACAGAAAATAAATTTAAGAGAGAAGCTATCAAAAGGTCTGGACTTATGTTATAATAATTCGTAGCTGTCTTGAGCGTAGCCCTTTCATTCCGCCGTTGTACGTGCCCATGTCAGCGTAGTCGTGCTTCCTGGGCTTTATTTATAATACTATGATATTTGATTCATCCAATCAAGTAATTATCTAATCTAGTAATGCCCAGTGTCCACCGTAGCATACGCATCACCGCAACTTGAAGCAATTGATCCTCTTTTTTTTAAGAGGCCAGCACTCGGCTTCATGTAGTATAGCGGGCCTAATCATTGTGTTATTTATCTTGCTTCTTCTTCTTCATCTTATTTTAGGCCTGTTAGCCTGTTATGATCCTGCATCATTGTTTGCCTCTTGCGACGTCGACTGCCAGCTGTCTTTCCATCTTTTGGGAGGTCGTCCTGGAGGTCTGCTTGCTTGGGGGATACTGTCCCTGGCCATTCTTACGGCTCTTGGTTCCACCATTCTGGATACGTGTTCGTTCTAGAACCTTCTTCTTTGTCGTCCCCATCTGACAATATCTTCAACTTCGCACGCCCTTCGGATTTCTGTACTCTATCACGAAGGGTTTTGCCAGCGATACTACTGAGTACCTTCATTTCGCTGGTACGAAGGAGATTTTTGGTTCTGACAGTGTTGGCTCTGGACTCTATGCTGTATGTCATTATGGGGCGGACACAGGTCTTGTGTATCCTCACCTTGCTTTGGATGTTCATATGCTTGTTTTTCTAGATAGTGTTATTTAAACATCCGGAAATAGCTGCGATCTTTTGTGATTGTTCAAGCACTTCGCCATAGAGGTCATTATTGCACATTATGCTAGCACCCAAGTATTTAAATTTTGTTACTTGTTCAATCGGTGTGTCGTCGATCGCCACACTGCATCCAACTTGCTCTCTGGCTAGAGTCATGCATGCGTTGTTTTTTTATGTTTGTATAAAGAAGGTCATTTGACCTTTTAAATAAAAAAATTGTATAAATAGGTGCGTAGATCTCTTTTTGCTCTTCAGGAGTAATATTCAAGCGTGTTCAATAAATAAATTACAATATTTAAACGTACCTATACAAATGAATTAAAAATATATGCTGTAGAGAGATTAATTGAAACCATGGGTGAAATCACCCTTAAAAATAAAAGGTCTTCAAAGGCAGAGAGATCAGATCTCCACTTCATTATATCCTGGCATACAGCTTCTACCACGTCAATACCACCTCGTCATGTACGAGTATATTCTCTTTTTCCTTTCACTCTTCCAGAATAAGATTTTTTTGATCATTGAATGATTTACGATCTTCCCCTAACTTTTCGTACCTTCTACACTTCCCGAATAGATTAGTTTTGTAAATCTTTCTTCATTCCTTGTTTCTACGGGGCTAACCATTTTAATGCCATTTTCTTAATTTAAACCCTTCTTTTAATCCGTTTTTCTTCCAAATGTTCTCGTTTTTATCATGTCAAATTGGGTCTTCTACACGTTCTTATTTCAACTACATTTATTGATGACAGTACACAACATCGGGCTGAAAGACAAGCGGCTTATCAACTAAATCACGGAGGTTTTTAATCATTTATTTGTATATTTCAAAAAATGCTTTCTAAAATATGACTATATACATCAACGTTTTTGTGCAGTTCTACGAAATTGTTTCATTAAATTACAGAACAAAAATCCTTTCAATTTGAGAACACAATTAATTCTACGCCCTGGTAAGGCTTTTGCCAATTAAACGGTTACGGTCCACTTGTGGCTAGAGAAAGCTTTATTTCACATTTTCCACCCCGTTTCAGTGAAGGCTTCTTATTACAGACAGCACTCAAATGATCGTTTCCATATTCACGAATTTCCTCATTTACAAAAATTCCAGCCTGAAACTTAAATCTGGAATATTGAAGACGTACCGAGATCTAAATCTAAAGTTGAGAATGCGAATAATTTGTTGGTTACATCTTTTCAAGTCTTCTTTAATTTTTTAATCTCATTGTTAGATATTCTAGTCACTCATCTATGATGAAGCCTTAAAAGTTGATCGATATACCTCCAACAGTCCTTCCGGAAATTCATTTATTGGCACTCTCCACTATGTGTCCGTAAATCACAAAACACCTAATATGATTCAGGTTAGATACACTATAATCAGATCATATAATTTATAAAGCATGTATCACTTACAAGAGAAAAATTTCCAACTAAGGATCAGTTCCTTTGCTGCCACCAGTTATCTGATGAACTCACACGTCTCTTAGCTGATCGTTGCCCCTCGACCCAGAACAGTAGTCGGCATCTTAGACGAGTCGAAGAAAGACAAAAAACACCCACGTGTCATTAAGATCCATCTTTAGATACTTCTTCAATAAGGCATTTTCGCGTCGTAGATTATTCTTCTTCTTTTCGTATCAATTACACTTTATTACTTCTACTTCAAATTCTGTAACCTTTGTAGTACTGGGCATGTCACAAATTAAGCCCTTTTCGATGCAGGATACCAGGTTTTGCAGTAAGTGTTGCATGAAAAGAGTCAATCCATTACCTATTTTGACATGTTGTCCTTGATTTGCTGTTCGGAACCTGTTAAAATATTTCCGAATTTTCAGGGAAGTTTAGAGCAGGGGTCTCCAAACTTTTAAGCCTGAGGGTCACACTGACTCCTCCACTAAGTCATCATACCAATATACTGTAGTTTTGAATTACGCGCAAATTTTCGTATTGCGACTAGCCGGCGAGTGAGATATCTATGGCGCAGGGTGCGGGGTTGGACTCCGCTCCGTTCTCAATTTCTATTTTTATTTCGTATGATTTACTTACATTGTAAATTTTACAATGTAATCAAAATAAACTATGACGGGCCAGATACTGGGCATATCCGGGTCGGATTGGTGGTGCTCGCTGGCCAGTGTTGGCCCGCGAGTCGTAGTTTGTAGACCCCTGGTTTGGAGTATGGTTACAATTCTTTCACAGGCAAAATTCACCCACTGGGGCCAATACTACTCTCCACTTGATCTTCCTAGTAATTGTCAGTGGTGGTTACTGAAGCTTGGAGAGCTTAATGAAGCTTTGCTTGAATTCTGATTTAAGGGCTAAGAGTTAAGTTATTCAATTGCTTGAATCTCTCAGCACTGCTTCCGATGTCTATTCTAATTTTTAGGGGAGTGATGCTTGTAAAGACATACACCTTATTTAGTGTGGTTGAGCTAAGTCGACCCATAATAAGATGCCATATATCATTGAACGCCACATCCCCCTGACCAGCATGATTCGATTTACTCCATTTGGTCAATATTGACCAATCATTGCAGAAAAATAAATAAATAATTAAGCTTCCAATTCTGCGGTTCAAATTAATGCGGTGATTCGCAGAAATTTATCCCGTTCCTTGATAGTAAATGTAACTAGTGTAAACATGTCAGACGCAGAACAGCCATCCTTGGCATCGTTCTCTACGCCCCCCGGGGTGAAGGCAGCACTAGAAGGAAGTCATCGTGACTTGCCAGAGTCTAGGTTTGAATCAGAAAATATAAGAAAACGTTTTAGAGCTTTAAGAATTCTGGAATCCAATCTTTATAAGTGCTTTGATTTTTCTTGGATCCAATTCTTAGAACTTTCACAGGTCTTGAATTTAATTCGTGGAACTAAAATATTTTTTTAATACAATCCTCGTAGCTTTAATCATTATGGGATTTAAATTCTGAAGTTTTAACCATTCTAAGATCTAATTTTTTAATCTTGTACAATTTTGTGTTAAATTCTTCAAGACTTAAACGATTTTGGTATCCAATCCTTAGAGCCTTGACAATTCTGACATTTGATCTTTGGAATTTTAATCATTTTGGTATCCACACTTTGGAACTTTAAAAATTGAAGGATGTACTTCTTGGAGCTTTAACAATTCTAATATTCAATTTTAAACCTTTAACAATTTTTTATTCAAATTTTGAAGCTTCAATAATGTTGCGATCCAAGATTCTAAGCCTTGAGATCCAATCCTTGGAACTTTAACAATTCTAGAATCAAAATCCTTAATGTTAAAAAACTGGAATCTAATTCTAAGGAAAAAAAAATACAGCTCTATTTGGAGCGTGAATAATATTCAAAATAGAGGAACAAAGAAAGGACAACTACGGAATGAAATTGTTCCTGGTGTCCTTAAAACGCTTCTGTGATCTCATGATCAATTTCAAAAGGGATTGGCGATCTATTATCGTCTACAGGCCTAATTAAAAGGACATAGAAACCATTAAACACCCCAGCCGATCAGACGAAGCCTGATTTATTTATTTCCAGTCTTAAATTTATGTCTGAGCCTGAAGAAAGGGTAGAAAATTGGGAAATGGAAGAACCACTTGAACTGAAGTAATAAAAATAATAAGGGTGTATGAGATAGGTTTTGTAGCCTAACTTGTATTTTTCCAAGGGGGTTTGGATTCAATTCCTGATGGTACCCAAAAATATGAGTAATATAGAAAACGTTCAAGTTCAATAATTCGTTGAGTAACCATACCCGTACGCGCTAGACGTGTGTAAGTGCTGTTGTATTTCCACGTGCGGTGGTATTTTCAACACGTATGATGACGAACTGTGAGTTACGTGTATACCCCAGTAGTTCTCAACCCGAAGGCTCAATTTCTGAAGATAAATATAATATTGTCTCCCAACTACACTCTTCAATACGCCATCCGCATGATTAATGTAGAAACGAGCGAAAAGAAGATAAAGTGTAATTTTAAGGGTAAGGGATGGAAGAGTAGACCTAGTAGAAGAATTATGCTATTTGAGTAATATTTTCTCAAATGAAGGAAGAGTTACGACGTTAGAATACGAGTATAGAACGGCGTGGAATTATATGCAACAAGGATATAAAAAGGACCGTGTAAAGAATTGAATGAATGCTGTAGAAATGCGTGCACTCCGAAGAATGTATGAGGTAATGAATGGTGAAGAATGAACGACGATACATGACAGAATACGGACTAAAGTTATTTGAAATTAATGTAAACAGAAGACTGATTACGAAGTAAGACGAAGAAGAGCGCATCGAGATGGTTTGAACACGTAGAACGAATGAATGAAGAGAAAAAAATCGAAAAAATATATATACTGCAAATGTAAGTAGGACGTGGTAGAGAAATAACAAGAATAGTATGGTTGGATTAAGTGTATGATATGGATCAATTGTCTAGTTGGTTGGAAGAGATTGCCGCCTAGCAATAAGCCCGCCAGATTGTATTTGCAATAAAAGCGTTAAATAAATGAATACATAAATATAATATTTTGAAAAAAGGAAAGTTAGAGAATCGTAATGTATGAGAAAGTAGATGGATCTAGAAAAGGTAAAATATGTATGTAGCAAAGCCAAAGTTTGTCACTCTGTCCTCTCTGCCTACTTTGACAGAAATATCTAGGTGTTAATATAAAAAAGATCTATAGTTTTTTCAGTTCTTTTTTCAATATAAAAAATCTGCCAGGATTTGACATGTATTGACATCTCCTTGTATTATATTCATATCTTTTTCTCTCATTTCCCATTCTACCTTCAGCACAGTCCTTTCCCCATAAAAGTTTTTCCTCCTAAATTCTTTTTTTTTTGTATTTGTCTTTCTGATTGATCCTGGCGTTCTCAGAAAATTTTGGAAAGTTGGAAAAACTCTTCAAGTAAAGACTTTTCGAAGAATTTATATCATGAAAATATTTCTACGATTTCGTTTATTTTAGTTTCATGCATGGTATAATTTTTTATTCATGACTTACTTTTGAAGCTTGTTTTGAATTTATTTTTTAAGCTATCTTTTTTGAAAACCCCTTTTACTTTTCGATAGGCACCATCACTTGTTTTGAAATATATTTTTAAAGCTATCGCAGGTTCAAAAAAACGAACTTGATTTCTTTTTCTCATCCAATTCATAGGATTTCATAACATTCTTAAATTTTCTTAGTGCCGTTAGAACACTATCATAAAAAACTTTCGAATTCATATGATATTTTTTTAATGTGAAACCAGAGGATCGCTTCTTATACGAACCTTCATAAAAAAACATCACATTTTTGTGGATTCTCGCTCAACAGGGTATATTCGGAAATTAAATTGCAGACCGGCTGGCCAAAGATGCAACAGTATCCGGTCCCTCCCCATTAAACTACGAGTATATAACTTTTATCCAGGACATAGTATCGCCGGCTGAAAAACGTGTAGTCGCCAGTTGTTCGAAGGTCTTAAAGCTGTCTAGTAGCAATAAGGGTGCTACCTGTATTCAATTTATAGTCACATATCTGAATTAATAGCCCTTAAATGTTTTATCATTTAGACCTACGTGTACAGTAGTTTTTATATATTTTTATGCTGCCTTCCTTCCTTCAAAATGTTATTGGTACAAATTTAACTGTTTATAGGATGGAATACCTAATTAACTATTTTTAACATAGTCTTAAGCCACTCACTTGTTATGAAATTTGTTTTTAAGCTATTATTGGTCTTAAGAGATTACTTACGCAACAATAATAAATATAAAGTTTCACATCACTTACATATTGACACGGTTTTGACAGTTTTTTGTATATATTATAACAAATTATGGCATGCAAATAAAAGCCATTTTATCAATATCGTACTTTATTCATTACAAATAATGTTTACTTCTTTTTGTAGGAGTGGCGGAGAGCCTTACCAATAGAAAAACCGACTTCGCCCTGAAAACATGAAAAGTCTTCGTTTTAACATTAAATAGCTCTTTCCTGTATCAACGACACCATCTAGTGATAGCACGTACAAAGTGCTACAGTAAAAACAAAATAAAACACCTTACAAAAAAATGAATTATAATGACTTAACCGTCAATATGACAACAATAAAATATCTACTAAACCATTAATATAACAACAATTTAATAACTACTAAACCGTAAATATGACTAAAATATAGTAACCAATGAACCTTGAATATGACAACAATATAATAACTACTAAACCGTAAATATGACAATTTAATAACTACCAAACCATAAATAGAACAACAATATAATATCTACTAAACTGTAAATATGACAACAAAATAAAAATAACTAAATCGTAACTATGTTAACACATATTGTTACGCATGGACGTAAGTACAACCGATTTAATGTTGTTTGATTGATTTTTGACAGAAATAATCACATGACAAGAATAATTGATAAAGCACCGTTTAGAGAGCAGGCTCTCTTTAAGGGTGATTAAATTTAGCATTAAAACCTACTTTTATTGACAAATTAAAAATATTACAAACTAAATATTTATATATATATTGAGTGTAAATATAGGAAGGTTACAGCGATTGGATCAAGTACTTATTCTTAACTAAAGTAACGTTAAAAGTATGTATACATATATTTGGTAAGAAAACCGCTGAAAACTTATCAAGATAATAAATAATAAAGACACCTTTCTAAATATTTCGATATGTGATAGTCACACTTTCGACTTGAAGCAAAATGATAGGGTAAATGTAAAATATTCATATTTAATTATGAATTTTGATTTAATCCTAAAAAAACTTGTTTTTAATTACAACTCTAAATCATATTACAATTGATTGTATTAAGTTGAGTTAATGAGTTGTCTTTTATAAATTTTAGAACTGAGCGCTTTTAAGGTGATACTTAGGTAATTAAAACCGCTTTAAAATTCGTACATTAATTAGTGTTCGCTAAGTTATATAACACGATGTTTTACACGAAATTCGCCTGAAGATATATTTCTCTGTTATGAAATGTTGGCAACCTTTCATATAGCGAGTTGAGATGCTGTATAAAGCAAATACAACCTGACAGCCGACTGTTTCAATTTGATTTCATCTCCTTCGTATGTCTGACGCCCTAGATAATAATATGTGGAACGAAGATAAACAAACGCGTAATAACGTTTAAAGTAAACTAATATAGTTATGCCATGAATGATAAATTAAAAAATGCAATTGCCTCACTGTACTAAGAGAGTAGTGCGTATATATCGCCTGTTGAGAATCATAGTGGCGAAACTCCAAAAAAAATAATTTTCAAGTTAAGACTTCCAAATGGCACTTAATTGACTCCTTTTTTACGTGCGGAAGTGTCGAAAGTATATTTCAACTCATTGAAGCGGCAAGGAGTTGAAATATACTTTCGCCACTTATGCACGTAAAAAAGGAGTCATTTTAGTGCAATTTAGTAGTCTTCACTCGAAAATTTATTTTTTGTAGTTTCGCCATGATTCTCAACAGGCGATATGAGCAAATGAAAAATTTACCTTAAAATGACTAAAGTTGTAAGGAAAGGATGCTTTATGTCATATTGGTTGTTTAACTAATAAACAAGTTTATAACATACTCGTACATAGGTCTGTAAATATAATACTGGATTTTTTTTATAGAAAATACACATTAATTGTATGAAAATGGTAAAAAACATTTTATTCAAAGTATTGCCCATCGCTAGCTACACATTTTTCCCATCTCCCTGGCAATTTGTGGATGCCACGCCAAAAAAACTGTCGCTTTTTTTAGGCAAACCAATCATCGAGTCATTTTCGTAAAAAGTGAAGCGCTGCTCAGCAAGTGCGTGTCCCATCGATGCAAATAAGTAGTAATCGGATGGACACAAGTCTGGTGAGTAAGCCGCATGCGAAAGTATTTGCCAACTAAACGCCTCAATCGTTTCCTTGACCGGTTTTGCTGTGTGCGATGGTGCATTATCATGAAGCAAAATCACTTTATGTTGCCTCTTTTGATATTCTGGTCGTTTTTCATGCATTGCTTGGTTTAAATCCATCATTTATTGTCGGTAGTGTTCAGTTTTAACGGTTTCGCCAGGTTTTAGCAGCTCATAATAGATAACACTCTTCTGATCCCACCAAACACAGAGCATCGTCTTCCTTCCATAGCGATTTGGCCTTGCAGTCGATGTCGCTGGTTTGCTTGAAGTTACCTATGATTTTTTACGCTTAGGATTCTGGTATATTAATGTCTGCACGATTTAAAAAAATATATGGAAGAGATATGAAGGTAAGTTAATTAAATACACGTGGACTTCTGTATACTGATGATATGGTTGTGTTTGCTGAAAATTAAGATGTTTTAACCCTCCGATTAGTGACAAGGTCCCTGGGGACGTTTTCGATTTTTGTTTGCTCACAACTTTCTCTTTGTATGCTTTAGAAATGTGATGCTGCATGTATTCCAAAGAAAAAAACATGCTGAAGCGATTAAAACCAGTTTCGAAGCGGTACAATTACTCATTCGTGTTTTGTTACGGTTTGAAAACATTTAGTACGGGAATCAGGTACAATATCTTTAGGGACCTTATACCTGACTTGTACCATTATTGAAATAAATCGTAAATGAATTGTGTTTGCAGTGCCGAAGAAGAATAAATCGGTCCTGCTGTTGTATACAATGCATTATAATTGTTCGGTAGATAGTAAAACCGATAAGGGAAAGCCAATGGTTATTCAGGACTATAATGCACATAAATCTGGGGTGGACACAATGGATCAGATGCTTGGCACTTATTCATGCAAACGTTCAACAAATCGTTGGCCGCCTGCAATGTTCTACAACATGATAGATATTGCTGCATTCGTAATTTACGATAAGATGAAGCCTGTTCAAAAAACAGACAAGCGACGTTCCTTTTTGCAATTGTTGACGAAACAATTAGCAATTCCAAACATCAAAGAAAGAGTCACCAATACACGCATAATGTGCTATCCCAAAATTCGAATCGCTATGGAAGCATTTGATGTAAAGGTAAAGTTGGAATTAAATATTTAAACGCACAAAAATAGAAATAACATCTTTTATTTTTTCTATATTTACCGGTAGTAGCAAAACTAACACCAGAAGCTGCACCTTCATTTGAACCCGTACGAATCGGCCATCATGCCAGTTATATCGTGCGCAGAACGGACCCCAGAGCAAAACCAGATCATATTGCTATAGTTGCAATAAAGCGGTTTGTGCTGAGCATTCAGCATTATTGTATCGGTGCGATACCTCCCTGCATTCTAGCGTTAGCTGACCATGAATAAGCAGCGCAATAATACATTTATTACAACTTTTATTTTTTACCTGTCAAATAAAACCTGAATTACCAAAAAAACACTTATTTTTTTGCCTTTATACATATATTTTATCCTTCTATATACATTTAGGCACTTTATACAACCATAAGCTAACATACAAAACCATCAAGACACACCTGCATGATGATAATACCATACAATTTTTTGACGGCCCGTAGGGACCTTGTCACTTTTTTAACGCCGCCGGGACTGTCACCGATCGGAGGGTTAAGGTCTCCGGGGCAAATAAAATACTTTTCTTAGACAAAGCACATTTCCATATAAATAGCTTAATTGGTAAACAAAATTGCCGCTTTTGGAGCGACAAATTCTAAGATCAAAACACAAAAGATCACTTTATTGTGCATGAGTTAAAGTTTGATCGGGAATTGTCGGTTTTTATTTGTTTGAGGATGCTTGAGGTCTAGCAATAACATTTCATTTGTAATGTTCCAATCAAATGCTAGGAAAGTTTTTAACTGTGAAATCGTAAAAATTTCTGTGATACAATTCACCGATGTGGTTTCAATGGGATGAGGTCACTTGTAACACGTCTAATAACAGTTTGAAAGTGGTTCTAGAGATGTTCCTCAGAAAACTGATATCACGAAAGGGGTGACATTGTGTTTCCACCACGAATCCCTAATTTGTCAAACTTGATTTTTTGTTGTACGGATAGCTAAAAAAATTTGTTTGATCAAATAATTTAACGACTACGCTAACATAATACTCGTATACAATCGAAACAAATAATTACTTTAAAGATCGAAACGATACCTCGGCAAACATGCAGGCGCGTGCTTCAATATTGTCGAGCTAGATTAGACAAATGCCGCCGACGCGATGGGGGTCATTTAGACCAGTGGTGATTCATAACCTTTTACCACTCGGGACCCCTAAATATCCTAAAATATTTTCGAGGCCACATTGTTTTTACTAACATAATAATAATTAAGATTTAGAGAGTTTATCTTTATACTAATATAATAATAATTAAGATTTAGAGAGTTTATCTTTATACTAACATAATAATAATAAAGATTTAGAGAGTTTATCTTTATACTAACATAATAATAATAAAGATTTAGAGAGTTTGTCTTTATACTATTGTAAAATAATAATAATTAAGATTTAGAGAGTTTATATTTATATTGCTGACGCTTCGTTTCTAAATGCCTCCTTAATTTATTTGGTTTTAGATATTTCTTTGAAAGGACTACACCGCAAACAAAACAATGTAATTAATAGGTCAATATGGATTGATATTTGAGTGGTTCAGAAGCCAAGTGAACCAAGTCCAAAAATATTGAATTTAAGATCACTGCATGAAAGGTGTGCGAAAAGCTTTAGATTTTAGCAGAAAATGCTTTTGCACAAAATAAGTGTAATAAATGTACTCAATATAACACTTTTCAGCATTGCAATCACTAAAATACCTTACAGAATTAGAAACACAAAAATGTTTGAACCTAGTTTACTCAAAATTAACCAGAATGGACTTGGTTCACTTGGCTTGTGAACGACTCATTAAGTTTTCACATGTCTTGCAAAGTACGACGTGAACAAGGAAGAATAATTTTATTTATTTAACAAAAAAATTACAATTAATTTTATATGGTAAATACATAATTTGGGAAAAACATGTAATTTAACACTTGCCGCCCTGTGATGGATAGTGAGTGACCAGTATTCATGTTTTATTTAATTTTTCCAAACATACTGATTGCAGGGTCTTCATACTTTATGTATTCCTCATCAAAACCTCTATGATTTGAATGATGTCATTACGAAATAAAAACATCGATCAATATCAACAGAAATAATTATTTTGCATTAAATCGAAGACCGGCGTGTGCGTGTGTGTATTGGATAACGTCAGTGTGCGTGTTGGGTAGCGTCGGTGTATGACCTGATTCATCAGTTGCAGGGAATCGTCGACAGTTTTATAATCCTGAATATTTTTAATGTGGACACACAATTTTAATGGATCTGGGTTTGTTGCTTTTAATTTTTTGTGTCCACAATAAACAAGGTTTTTACCTGTATTTTACTGAGGACATATAACATGGAAAAATTAATTGACACTTCTTTCTGATTTTTGATTATACAATACACCGTTGCATATTCTCATCAACTCAACAAACAGTGACACTCTTTTAAATACGAGTATGTACTAGGTTAGTCAAAAAGTTTTGAAACGGAAATGAAAACACATTTTTTTTGGGGGGAAATCACTTTTATTGCTCAGTATAGTCTCCCATAAGATCAATACACTTGGTCCAACGATCTTCCAACTTTGTTGTCCCATCACGGAAGTGACTTTCTGGAAGGCCTGCAAAATACTCCTCTACGACGGCTATAACCTCTTCGTTTGATGAAAAATGCTTTCCACGAAGGAATTTTTTGAGGTGTGAGAACAGCCTGAAGTCAGAGGGAGCTAAATCTGGCGAATAGGGTGGATGCTTCAACAATTCGTACCCCAATTCACTGATTTTCGCGATGGTTTTTTGAGCTGTGTGAGCAGGTGCATTGTCTTGATGAAAAATTATTTTTTTCTTCTGCAAACCGGGTCTTTTTTCACAAATTTGTTCATCCAACTGGTCCAAAAGGTCACAATAATAATCAGAGTTGATTGTTTTACCAGTTTGAAGATAATCTATCAATAAAATTCCTTTTGCATCCCAAAAAACTGACGTTAACACCTTCTTGGCCGATTTCTGGACACGAACTCGCTTCGGAGACAAAGTGCCTGGTTCAGACCACTCCTTAGCCTCTTGTTTTGATTCAGGATCATGGTGGTAGACCCAAGTCTCATCCATAGTGATGAATCGACGCAGAAAATCCTTTTTATCCTTTCGAAATTGCTCCAAATGTTGCTCAGAAAGTCGCATTCGAACGTGTTTTTGTTGCATTGTTAGCAAATGCGGCACCCATTGTGCACACAGTTTTTTGAAACCCAAAACTTCAGCCAAAATATGCCATGTTGTTTCATGTGAGATGCCTATGGTGTCAGCTATCACATACACAGTCGATCGATGATCTTCCAAAACCATATCCTGTATTTTCGCTATGATTTCTGGTGTTGATGCACTTTTTGGACGTCCTGAGCGTGGATCGTCTTCAACGCTTGTACGGCCACGCTTAAACTCCAAAACCCATCGGTGAAGGTTGGAAATGAAGGAGAAGACTTCTTTAATACTTTCATCATCTTTGCATGGATCTCAGTAGCCGATAAACCTTCCAAAACAAAGAATTTAATCACTGCACGATATTCGGATTTTTCCATTGTTAAAAAATACACTGACACGTCAACTTCAAATGGCTTATAAACAAAGAATGAATTGACAGATCGATATGAAGTTTTGAATACGTTCTTATGAAAGATGAAATATTAAAATGGCGTAGAAATTTTGGTTTTTTGCTCCATAGATGTCGCTTTCAAAACTTTTTGACTAACCTAGTATATGTCATGCGAATCAAACCGTCACACTTCATCTCTCCAAAAATACAAAAAAGTTTATCCCATAATGGGCCGCACATAATCATCGAAAACACATCACACTCAAGAGTTCACACAAACGTTTGCTACAAATCATTCCTCCTGCAAGTCCAAGAATTCAAACTTCTGTCGCAGTAACAACCACGCTCCAATCTTCTTCCTATTTTTTTACCCAAGTTTGCAAATAATGTATTCGGCAGTCCATTGCATGTCATGGGAGACAAATAAGTATATTGCCTTTGGTCAAAATATGTCCTATCTCTAGGGATCGTAATCAGTTACCATGCGTGTCATGTGTCGCAGTTTCTTTTTACTTGATAATTGTGCCAGAGAATGGACTTGAAATGTAAGTCGGCTACGTTTAGAACCCGATACTCCCTGAAAAGCTCCGAACTGGAAAAGCGAACAGGCAATCTCCGCTTGAGCGGACCGCGAGTGTACGGTGGCACGGGCGCCGAACATTTTCTACTATAGGTAGATCGATATGAAGGGGCGTTTGTTATTATGTTTAAAAAACGTAGACGAGTGCAAATGAAACCAATTTAAAATTATAATAATAAAACATTATCAGATATTGAGAGCAGAAACTCACTGAAACGAGATTGAAATACAATTTTATTTTATTTACCTAAAAAGTAAATGAAGTATTAAATAAATTAATTTTATTAAGAGCTTGTTTTATTAAGAAAGTTAAATAATTATTTTGATTTCAGAATATATTTTTGCGTACACATTAAATAATTTGTATTCAATGTAAAACCCCCACGCGATTAAATATATAATATGAATTTGTTATTGATCAAAATAATACAAAGACCAATTTAATTAAATTAGTAATTATAATTTAAAAAATACGTACTTGTTATACTGTGGATGAAAATAACGGGAATTTATTAATTGGAAAACATATAAACTTGTTTTTTTTTTTAAATAATATTCATTAATAAATTACATTTAATTTTTTTTCAACATACAAAGCTTAAAGAAAAATAGGCAGTAAAACAGCAGTTCTCAACATATTTTAATCGCAGAACCCTTTTTACCCAGATAACTTCCGATATCTTGTTGGTAAGACGTTTGTCTCCAAACACGGAAGTTACGGATTCGATCTTTATTGAAACACAGTCGTTTAACACATTCACTGCGTCAAACACGGCTCCCGTGTCCATACAAAATAGCCTTGAATGTTGAGTGTACTCATAAACGTCTCCCGATAAGGATTCGTCGCCGGTTTCATGTGTTTTGAAGACACGAAGGAATACACTTGTATATGATGTTTCAATAGAAAGTAGGATTTGATTTTTAACAAAGTTATGGGTTTTCAAAAATTCGCGAATTTTTAGCATCTCTGTCTGACATTTTATACGCAGTGAACGTGTTAAAAAAAATTCAGTCTGGTTTTCACTCAAGGCATCTTTAACGTATTTCTGGTTGGCTAGAAGAGATTGCCACATGTTAAGCCCACTAGGTTTTAACTCTATTTAATTTATTAAAACAATCATTTTTACATTACATGTTTTGCTAATTCGTAAACTAAGAAAAAAAATATAAAGCGAAATTAAGTTTTATAAAAAATAAAAAATGCAAAATTCAGTCTTATAAGAATATGTTGCAGACATCATCATCTTAGCACATTTTGAGATAATCCAGTTTGAGTATATATTGTTTATGACTTTGTTTTCAATTGCTACACGATCGATATTTCCCTTAACTTTTTCATCATTGACAAAATTCTACTCAAATACTAGAATTATTCAACACTCAAATCTTTCAGTATTTCTTTGCAATTAAGATCCTATACAATTTAAAGTTATTTAATTCCAAATTCATTCACAACCAAAACTGGATATTGTATACCATATAGTAATTTAAAAATTAAACTATACCTGTATTGACATAACATTCGAATATACCTGTAAAATATATTTTGTTAACATTTTGGGGTTTACAATAATATAGCAACGGAGCTAAGCTTCACCCACAGTTTGACAAAGCTATTGTATGTCAAAACAGCTGTCATTAAGTAAAAAAATAAGTAACATAATTGCGTTAAATTTTGATTTTCCTAATGAAAAATGGAATTTTCTTGATTGAATATCGAGGCCATTAGTTAAAAGTTTTTAATTTCGAGAAATATACCAAAGGATGATAATTGGTGTCAGGTGGTACGACCACGTAACGGATGAGACGGTTTGTCGCAGCAGCATTCTAGAACCAACAGAATTAAGGTGTGGCACTTCAGGTGGTTTGGTCATGTAGTAAGGGTGTTGTGTGTTTTAACGTGATGAACTAGATTTGTTTTAATCCTGGTCCCGTGTTTTACGTGATGAACTAGATTTGTGTTAATACCGGTCTTGTATTTTCACGTGATCGATACCACAATTTTTTTGTTAATAATTCTTCCTTTGAACGATAATCTCCTGATTTCTGGTTTCTAACATGGACAATGTATTTCTGGTTTCTAACATGGACAATAATACCCTAGATAATGCAAATACGCATGAATTGCAGTGAAGTGTCAGATTCTAAAGATTTCATATATGAATCTAGAGATCAAGTACTGTATCTAGGTACAAATGGAAATAGGAATTTGCAGGACCTTCCAAGCAGGTTATTAATGAACTTGTATAAATATGTATTCCATCAACTAAGAAAAAAAAAAGAAAAGCACTGCAGAACTTGCAAGGTATGTGCTAAGCACTAGAAGAAAAGTAAAACCTGGTACATGTGTAAGGAGCTCTCCACATAACAAAATGTTGGCACAGTTACTGAATTAACCTTAACTATTTAAGTATTTTAAATAAATGAATAAAGTTTCATTTCAATAACCTAATATTTCTAAAGATACAGCAGTTTCTGTAAGCCCTTCATAAATATAAGAATTCCTCAAAAACATGCCGGGTATTAGGAAAAAGGTTGTGATTTTGATCGGGTCTTAAAACTGACTTTTGAATCCTAACATTAACAGACAAAATGATGATTCGTATTTGACATTTTTAGAAGTTAATCAATATGGTCTCTTATAGTTTGCAGAGTCTTAAGAAATTTTATAATTTCTAATGAAATAAATACGTGAAATTAATTTTTCAATGGATTTGACAGAGTATTTTCCTTGTTGCGTTGGATCTTTGTCAAAAGTTGCTGCTTTTAAAATTAAATAACTATGAAGATAGCCACCACCTCAATAGGAGAGGAACTTTAAAAAAAAACAAAGATAAACGAGGTATTATTTCAAATTTAAAGATAAACGAGGTATTATTTCAGATTTAAACAGGAAGAGATTTGTGTGTGTTTATGCTACCAGGATATAATCTGTATAATCGATGAACATTGCTTTCTAATTTAGGTCAACTCAACATTGCTAATTGACTGCGAACACCCAAATTTGGGTGAAAAACCATTTAAAAAAAACACATTTTTTTAGTTTACTCACTTAATATTCTGCTAAAATCTCTGGTATTTAGAAATATGTCGACTACCATAAACGTCACATAAATTAATGAATACTTTGTATTTATTTACTCAAATACTATATTGTTAGTTAAGGCATTAACGCTGTGTAGGTTTAAAGACATTGTAATTTATTTTATCAAACACTGTTTATTCCGTTGTTTATAGTTAAGGCATTAACGTTGTGGAGGTTTAAAGACATTGTAAAATATTTTTAACAAACACTGTTTATTCCACTTTTTTGTGACGGTATAACCCTACCGGTTTCAAGGCTTTCACCTCATCTTCAGGGGAGCGCAAACAAGACTGTTTTCGAAGAGAAGAGTCTTGTTTGCGCTCCCCTGAAGATGAGGTGAAAGCTTTGAAACCGGTAGGGTTATACCGTCACAAAAAAGTGGAATAAACAGTGTTTGTTAAAAATAATTTACAACTGTTTATCCCGCTTTTTGTAATGCTATAACCCTGCCGGTTTTTTGATGCACTGGCATTTAATATATTGTTTATAGTTCCCCTGAAGATGAGGTGAAAGCCTTGAAACCGGTAGGGTTATACCGTTACAAAAAGGGGAATAAACTAAACTTAAAATAATAGAAGTGGGTTATATAACGGTATCACCCTACCAGTTTCAAGGTGTTCATCTCATTATCAAGGGGAGCACAAGCAATACTGAATTATGTTCGAACTGTTACGAATACACAAGCTTCTAACGGTATAACATCGGGTTAGGGATTGTGGGGGGAGGGAGGCAGGAGATAGCTTTACAAAGCAGCGGTGAGATTTTGGGAATGTATGTATTTGCCAGAAGTTCATCCCAATACACTGACTTGGATATTTCTAGGATCTCGAATATGTCCAATTTATTTTCGATACTACTGATATGCAAAAAAAAATTGCATCGTCGATAGAATTCTATCGATGATGCTAAATATTTGCATATCAGTAGTAATGGAAATAAATTGGGCATGCTAGATACTCCAGAAATATTCAAGCCAGTGCATTGAGATAAACATCTGGCAAATACATATATTAATAATATCTCAACGCTGCTTGCTGAAGTTGTCTCCTGCCTCCCTCCATCCACATTCCCCAACCCGAATTTTTACCGTTAAAAGCGTGTATATCGGTACCAGATCCAACATAATTCAGTATTGTTTGGGCTCTCCTGATGATGAGGTGAAAACATTGAAACCGGTATGGTTATACCGTTATGTAGAGAGGAATGAACAGTGTTTGAGTGAACAAATTACAATGTTTTTAAATCTCCACAGTGTTAAAGCCCTAATTATAATAATACTACTACTATCGCGAATAGATTCCCTGGAAAATAAAATTGACAAAATAGTGCCAAGTGATAGCGTATCTTCAGTATGTATAACTCCCGTGTCACCGCAGCTCGCCGGGACCGTTGGAATGGCCAGTGCAACACATGTGTTAGCTAGTCATAAAGGAACCATTTCTCCAGTGGACAACTGCGCACCCTCCGCTCCCGCTCACACCCCCGCTAACCTCACAGCGCACTCTGTCGTTCCAGCCCCAGCGCGTCCTATACCTGCAGCCAGGACCCCAAACCCAGATGTTAACGCAGCCCGAGCATCGTATGCCTCTACCACCATGAAGAATTCACGGCCTCTCAAACCTGGGGTCGCGGTGGAAAGGCGAATAACCAGAGGAGTAGCAGCAGCAGCGCAACCTAAAAATAGCTCTCCGCAACCTGACACTCGAACACGAAACACAGGCTGCTCATCGTCAGACGTTGATAAAAATCCAAATAATACGTTGAAGAATCTAAATGAATCAGAGGAGCCCACAGCCACAGTGACTCACGGTGTTTGGACAGAAGTTCGGAAAAAAAGAACTGTAATTCGTGGCACATTGCACAGTGAAATGAACACCAATAAATTTGTTTTTTACCATTGCTATCCTCTTCATCGTGAAACGACTGAAGAGGATTTAGAAATATACTTAAAAAAATTGGATGCTACCGGCTCATTCAAAGTGTCGAAATTGAAATCCCGCGGTGACTACTCGTCATTCAAGATCGGAATAGAGGTAAGCAAGACCGAATCAATTTTGTCTCCAAGTAATTGGCCCCGTAAAACCTTTTTGAAAAAATGGATAACCAATTTGGAGGCTCCTAAACTACCGAGCCATTACTGACAGAATGGGAAAGAGAAGCGGAATACTTCGTCTCTCACAATACTTAATGCGTACTATCAGAATGTGCGCGGCTTGAAGACGAAGACAATAAATTTTTTCAACAATGTTGCTGCTTCCAATCACTCTCTGATTGCACTTACCGAGACGTGGTTGGACGCCTCTGTCTATAGCCGTGAGCTTTTTGATGGTAATTATTTAGTATTCCGACGCGATCGCTCGACCGCTGATGGAGTCTCCGCACACCGTGGTGGCGGCGTGTTACTTGGATTGAGAAACTCTGATTCGGTTCTTGCTGAACGAGTGTCATTCCTGGAAACGAGTAATGAAGATCTTTGGGTTAAAATCACTGTAAATAGTTTTTTAGTAATATTTGTATGCGTTGTTTACTTCCCACCGAATACAACCGAGGAGAAATACTCGCTCTTCTGTACCAACATTTTAGCTCATGTAAATTACATACGAGATAGAAAAGTAGTAATTCTTGGCGATTTTAACTTAAATAGCGCGATAGGGGCACGGGGGGTTCAAAACGAATTTTTGTGTCTTTCAACTGCCTACAGCTTGATACAATTTAATAATATCAATAATTTTAACGGCAGGCTTCTAGATTTAATATATTCAAATATTAGCACCAAGGGTGCAACACGCCCCTTTTCATCTCGTACCAGAAGATCTTCATCACCCGGCACTAGAATTCGATCTCACAGTCTTCTTGATCAAGGATAAAATAAATGCGTCTCCAAAAAAATTTGAGAATCCAGTGTTTAAAAAATGGCGATTTGACAAAGGAGATTTCCATTCCTTATATCTGAAGACAAGGGATATTAACTGGGATCCCTTATATTCAATTTTAGACGTGAACGAGGCGGTAGCATATTTGTATGAACATGTTTATTGCGTATTTGATGAGTGCTTTCCCGTAAAACCAAAAGAGCTACGTAAGTGGCAATACCCGAGGTGGTTCACAAGTGAAATTGTTGGGAATATTAGACTTAAAGATTCTCTTCACAAAAAATGGAAACACTCTTGTAGTCTGAGTGACTACGATGCGTTCAAAAGTGCTCGCGCTCAGCTCAAACATAACATTCGCACGGCTTATAAAGACTTCATAAAGAACTTAGAATGTCGAATGGTACGTGAACCAAAACTATTTTGGAATCATATTAAATCCATGCGTAACGATTCTCCAGTGCTTAATGTTATGAATTGGGATGGGAATCAAATAACTGGTCCCGAAATATCTTCTGCATTCGCAAATTATTTTTCAACAGTTTATTGTAGGGACTCCGAGGCATTTGTTTTTGATGAACACCATACTTCCTCGGGATTTAAGCTAAGCATCACTACATTTGATATACTCAAACAAATAAAGTTGATGAAAAACACGAAAGCAGTTGGGCCGGACGGAGTGCCTACATTCTTTCTTAAGGGCTGTAGTGAATTGCTTTCTGCACCTCTTGCTTACATATTTAATCTTGTCTTCCGAGTATATACTTTTCCAAGTGAATGGAAAAAGACTCGAGTTATTCCCATATTTAAAAATGGTTCTAAGGACGATATAACCAACTACAGACCTATCGCCATACTTTCTTCAATAGCTAAGCTCCTAGAAATGTTTATGGATCGCACACTAAGGTCGTTAGTGGACCCATATATAATTGATGAGCAGCATGGCTTCAGAAGACGCAGATCTACTGAATCCAATCTGATGGTCTTCACCGACTATGTTTCAAGGGCTGTAGATAGTGGTAATCAGATTGATTGTTCGTATCATGACTTTGCAAAAGCTTTTGATCGCGTCAATCACAAAAAAATATTAGAAAAAATGAGTGAACTTGGGATCCCAGGTAACTTACTAAGGCTACTGTCAGATTATCTTACAGATAGAAAACAATTTGTTTCACATGGAATCTACAACTCCGATTACTTCACTGCCTACTCAGGTGTTCCGCAGGGGTCTAATCTTGGACCTACCTTATTTCTTATTTTTATTAATGATATAGGTAGAGTTATAAAAAAATCCACGTTTCTTCTATTTGCTGATGACCTCAAAATCTTTCAAAAAATTCGTTCTTATACCGACTGCTTAGACCTACAGGCAGATCTCAACAACGTTTGTGAGTGGAGCCACAATAATAAATTATATTTCAACGCATCAAAGTGCAAAATTATGTCGTATCATCGCTCACACGTCTTGAAATTCCATAGATATACACTTGAATCTATACCTATTCCCCGCACAGATAATATTAAAGATCTGGGTGTCTTGTTCCACAGCAATCTCGCGTTTGGTCCTCACATAGAAGTTATGTGCAACTCAGCTTATAAAACTCTAGGATTTGTTATGAGAATCTCTAAGTCGTTTGAAAACCAATTGGTGCTCAAAACGTTGTTTAATTCATTGATCCGTAGCAAACTAGAAAGCAATGCTTGCATTTGGAGCCCGGTGGGGGCGCAAAACTCGCTCATGGTGGAGAAAGTACAAAAAAAATATCTACGATATCTCTACATGAGTGAGTTTGGTGTCTATCCGTGGCTATATCCTACGCAGTTTCTGCTGGGCATGCTCGGGTATAACTCCTTGAGCGTAAGAAGAGATCTGCGTCTCTTGGTATACGTTGTCAAACTCGTTCGAGGAGTTGTGAGCTGTCCAGCATTACTACAAAGATTAGCGTTAAATGTTCCTAACAATTACACTAGACTGCGCCGGCAGGAACTGTTCTCAATAACATACGCAAGAACGGGTCTTCCAGCCGCTATGCCTGTTGGAAGGGCCTTAACTCTTCTTAACGGGACTGCTTCGGATATTGACATATTTCATATCACATTACCAAAAGCAAAAGTAAATTTTCTTCTTAGATTGAGCGCGTTAGAAAGCACTCATCAACATACTTAAGTGACTGAATATATATGTAACATACGTTTGTGTGTAAATACTCGTTTGTATACATATGCATTATTTTTTATTTTATATAATTTAAAAAAAAAAATTTTTTCCCTGTAATTTTTCTTCTTTTTTAATGTCTTGTATTTTTCAATGTAATTGGGCTAAGCCTGTTTTGAAAAAATAAATAAATAAATAAATAAATACATGAATGTATACTGTTTCCGCAAATGTTGATTTAATTCGTTCGGTAATATCTATTAGAAACAATATTTTTTCTTCAAAAAAAAAAACTAAACATAACCAACATATATTACTGAACATGAACACAAAATGTGTCACAACAGTCTGAGTATTGCAAATAAAAAAATACTAACACAAAAGGCTGAATTTCGTTATTTCCTACCCCTTTGTTACCTTAGAAAATATTTTATTAAATAATCAACCATAAGGGTTTCCTTTAAGTTGTTATTGCTCTGGATTTTTTTTTGGTTGAAGTGATCCGGTGTTTGCTATATAGGAATATATTAAGTTTAAAATTGTATTATAGAACTTAACAAAAGTTCTTTACTTAACAAAAGCTTCTTTTAATTTGTAATTTTGTTTTTTTTTTTGTTACTTTTGTCTGTTTGTATGAAACCTAACCAGTATGTAATCTCATAAACCTAACCAGTATGTAATCTCATAATAAAAACAAAAGTTCTATTACTTAACAAAAGCTTCTTTTAATTTGTAATTTTAATTTTTTTGTTATTTTCGTCGTTTGTATGAAACCTAACTAGTATGTAATCTCTCAACCAGCAATTGGCATGTGTTTAATTGCTATTTGCATGGCTGTAAAATATTGCTGTAGAGTGATAAACTCGCCGGTAGTACTTTAAAGCAATGAAGTGCCAAAATATGCTAATGGCAATTGGGTGCAGTAATTCTTCTATCGTTAGAATTTAACAATTGGGTAATTCCATGCATATACTCGAATATTTTGGTCACGTTTGTTTTCCACGCTCCAATTAAAAAACATACATAAAAATCAAATTCAAATGTGTCAATAGCAATTTGCTTACGTAATAATTCATCAAACGTGATAATGCCCAAATTGGATAACACCATGCCTTGTTTGTATTGTATTGTATTACACTTTCGTAGTATACAGTACAATCTGGTGGGCTTATTGCTATGTTGAAATATCTTTCAATCAACCAGAAAGATGTTAAAGAAACTTTTAGTGAAATCCAAACTGGAATGCTTTTTTTAAAAAAAAATGGGATCCAACAGGAATCGACCCGCAATCTCCGGGCTGGAAGACATGCGTCTTATTCACTAGGTCACGGAAGTTTGTTTGGTAGCCATTTAAAATGTAGATGTTGTTGAGTTGAGTTAGGAGGGTCCTTCTCCGGTAAACCCTTCGTTTTAGGTCTTAACAAGGAGACCCATTAGAATTTTGTATTTAGTGTTTTTTTAAATAATTTACTAATTTTTGTAACTTAATATCGTAATTTCTTTCTCATTGAGAAAAAAATCGTGTTGTTTTAAATGTGTTGCAAAGTATTTAATTAATTTTATCTGATTATTTAATAATGAATTATATTGTTATTCCATCAATAACATTAACTTCCGCTACACGTGTTTCTCTCTCCTATCTTGAGGTTCTCATAGGAGGTTGACTTTGTTGCTGGGTCTTGTAGTTGAGCTTCCTCTTACAATTCTGACGTAGATTCAGTTGGAAAGCGAAGTTGTGCCGTGGAGGTTTTTATAAATGAGTGAACCGTTGTACACTAGCAAACTCAACGGTAACACCGCTTTTCTGGATCCGTAGGGGGATTTTTTTTCTCTCTCTCTTTTTTTAAAGAATTGATATGACCGAAGTCATAGACACCCTTAAACCCTCAAATACTAGGTGGATAAAATGCATGTGTCATTCGAGGGGAGTAGCACAGCGTGGAATTCGAATGGTAGACGTTCTGTACAAAAGTTCAGTGCATTACCGCGAGGCCATGCACCTCTTATGAGTAAGCGGAAATACAAAATAATTTATTGTTAAATATTCTATGGTTTTCTGCAAAGTTAAAATCGAAACCTTTGATAAATTTCCGTGTTATTGTGCTACAATGCCCTTTTCTCGTTAATATATATGACATTGAAATATGTTTTCGTTTACTTTGCACAAACCTTCTTTGAAATTTTTTCCTGGATAATCTTATCTCAGAATAATAACGTTATTTTTTGTCAGTTTGTCAATTGTAGATTTAAGAATGTGTGGGCGACTTTTTCGGCAAAGTTAAAAATGATATTGTAAAGTTTTCAAAGGTCCTACCAAAAGCAATAAAGTTCAAATGAACTTCATGTTTTTAGTTTGTGTAAGGATAAACATCAGGATAGCATAAAATGTCACCAGCTGTCTGATGTGCCGCGGGCTTGCCGATATTGGTAAACACGAACTGACACAAGCCTGAATTTCATTTTGGTTTCACCTCCCACATCTTTCTGATGCCCTGGTAAATAAAAATAATCTGTTTTTATCTTCTTTTTTTTCGTAAAGGGTGCGGAAATATTAAAAAAAAAAACATTCTCCTTGGTTAACTTACGTCATACAAAATACGTTTCTAAATCAATTAAAAAAAAACTAGATGTTTTATTTCTTGCTGTTATTTTAAGAAAAAAGGTTAAAAATAACGTTTATTTTAAGAAAAATATTAAAAATAACGTTTATTGTATTTTAAAGACAGCGAAAAAAATTGAATCTTTTTTAATACTGTCGATTTTCAATTCAAAGATCTAAGGGTAAAAGGGTTGAAAAACATCTGATATATTCGCGGCCGAGCTCGCTCTCTATTGGTGAGGGTGTATGTAGACTGAATGGGATGTTATGAGATAAGCCCAAACCTTTTGATAGCTTCTCTCTCGAATATATTTTTTCCATTGCCTTTTAATATTTATGTTATTTTCAGGATTTATATATACTCGTATATATATATGAACGCTTTCAATAAACCCATGTTTATTTAATTATTAAAAACTCCGTTTTAAATTGGGATTAAAATTAAACGCTTTTATAGTTCTATAAAAGGGTTGCACAACCTTTTTATACACGTGAGTTATTTTTTTAAGGTTGATGTCGAAATCTACCAGTATTAAGGAAAAAAATAAAAATTGTAATCAGCTACGAAAATTCAATATTTATTATGAAGAAAAAATTATGCAGCATTAAATTTACAAAAATATTTATAAGTATAATCAATGGAAAAAAAGTAATGATCCACTTAAAAGCACGGTTGAGTACTCCTGTTCTAAATCCTTTATTTAGTTTCTCAAAGACCTCTGTAGCCTAGTTTGAAAAAAAAAAACGCTTGTTTCTCAACCCAGAGGTTGCGGGTTCGATTTCTGTTGGAACCCAGATTTATTTTTAAAGGATTTCAGCCTGGTTTCACTAAAGGTTTCTTTAACATATTTCTGGTTGGTTGGAAAATATTGCCACATGGCAATAAACCCACCAGGTTTTACTGTATACAATGAGAGTATAATATAATACAATAAAACCCAATTACCCAATCATATAATCAAAAGAAATATTAAAAAATCTAAATATAACACAATGGCTATAGGAATAACATAATCTTACTCAAGCTTCCATGTAAAGTTGTTCAATTATGCCTGGAAAGTTTATAAAGGAATTTTAAATATAACATAATGGCTAAAGGAACAATCTTACTCAAGCTTCCCTGTGAAATGGTTCAATTGTCCCTACAAAGTTTATAAAGGATTTCTTAATATAACATAATGGCTTTGGTAACAATCTTACTCAAGCTTCCCTGTGAAGTGGTTCAATTATCCCTGGAAAGTTTATTAAGGAGTTTTAAATATAACATAATGGCTATAGGAACAATCTTACTCAAGCTTCCCTGTGAAGGGGTTTAATTATCCCTACAAAGTTTATTAAGGAATTCTAAATATAACATAATGGCTATAGAAACAATCTCACTCAAGCTTCGCTGTGAAGTGGTTCAATTATCCCTGGAAAGTTTATTAAGGAATTTTAAATATAACATAATGGCTATAAGAACAATCTTACTCAAGCTTCCCTGTGAAGTGATTCAATTATCCGTACAAAGTTTATTAAGGAATTCTAAATATAACATAACGCCAATAGGAACAATCTTACTCAAGCTTCCCTGTGAAGTAGCTCAATTATCCGTACAAAGTTTATTAAGGAATTAAAACCTCAATTTATTTACTGAGATATGAAATATGTCAATATTGAAAAATTCATTCAACAAGGTCATTCCGTGTGCAAGTGGTGATGTTTTGCCATAACATGGTATTATCAACCTGTGACCGATTTAAAAGGCCATTGTATTGTTCAACAACTGTTATTTAGTAATAAAGTATATACGAGTATAATACTCGTAGAACAATTAAAGTGTATAATTGAATTTTCCTTCTTATTATCGTGTAAACTATTTATTTATTTATTAATTTTATATAGTATAGAAACTTAAAATAATAATGAAAATAAAAGGATTATACTAGAGAAAATGTAGCATAGTCCCTGTGACAGTTTCCAAATTTGCCCCAATACAACCTTGTGACGACGTTCAGTAATTTTAATTATTTTATCAACTTTAATATAAGCCTCGATTCTAATAAATAGCAAGTTATTTAGGTAAATACATTACATAAAACTAACAATAATGACAAATTAATACATCTTGTTACAAATTAGCAAAAATGTGGCAGTTTGTTAAAATCAAATAATATTTGGTGACGTTTGTCAAAAGTCACTACGTTAGTTTGCATTGGCTAGGGAGGGTGTATACGATAATTGGGTTTTCGATTTTTTTATACCTAAAATTAAATGTTCGTAATTAGTATTAATTCATAATGAATCTTGGCCTATCTAAAGATATATACAAATCATACAATACATTAGAAATACAGTATAATGAAAATTAGGAATTAAACCGTCAGTTTAGAGAAATAAAAAAATTCGATTTATAAAAAAAACGATTTAAAAGGGATGGGCCCTTTGAGACATGACATTTCAAACGTCACAGGGACCATTCTATATTTTCTCTAGTATAGTTATAAATTAAATTTTACTAAGGAAACTTTGGGTAAATTACACATATAAAGGTTATAAATAGTAACCTACAAGTCTTTAAATCTACACATAACGAAACAAAAACCTTTTTAACATATGTCAATACTCGTATATTAATAGGAAACCTCTTCACTAGGTAAGATCTATGATGGACTGGTTACATTCCTCAATAAAAAAATATATATAATTTCTTAATTCTTAAACACACATCTGAAACATTCCAACTCTTTTTATTACTATACAAGATATTTTTTATATATTTAAGAGGCTTATAGGATTGTGAAACATGACATTTCAAATTATTTGTTGAACAATCTTTCACTTATATTTTCGTTTCAATATACAACAGTAAAAGGTTACAGGCATTATAACAAAACATTTTAAGTCCCATTTTAAATAATAAAAAACAGAATTCAATAAAAATACACGGCGAAATCTCCTAAAAATAAAATGAAATGAAAACCAAACAAAACACCCCATAAAGCATTGAAGTATAACAAAGAGAAATATAATAAAATCAAAATCAAGCCAAGACAAAGGCTTTGCCGTCATCACTCTCACCCCCACGTGTAATCAGAGCTGGGGTAGCGAAGTCAAATCACATGCCTTCTTTGTGCATTCATGTCATCCAATTTTATTGAAATCTATATTCTCACCCTTATACATATATAGTATGTACGAGTACATATGATCTATGCATGTCACGTTATCCCATTTATAATTGAATCAAAATGTTTTTTAAAATTTATTTATCTCCTATCTTATAATTTCATAGCCAGAAACTAAACAGCAGTGACTGTATGGGTCTTTCAAGACGAGCCAAATCCAACAAAAGTTTTTCGCGCACGAAGCACTTCGAAGCAAATGGTGGCTTGTTTTTTCGGTATAAATGATCATATTGCAACAGTGCCTTTAGTTGAACTTCGTACGGCGGATTCTAAATGGTACACCATCATTTGTTTGCCAGAAGTGTTAGGAGAAATGAGGAAAATTAACCACCGAAGACGGATCATTCTCCACCACAATTCGAGCTCTCACACATCGGTTCAAACAAATGAATTTTTGAGCACTCAAAACATCGAATTGATGGGTCATCCGCCGTACAGTCCTAATTTAGCACGCAATGACTTCTTTTTATTCCCGAACATCAAAAATAAATTGCGAGGTCAACGTTTTTCGACGCCTGAAGAAGCGGTTGATGCGTTCAAAACGCATGTTTTGAAGTTACCTCATTCGGAGTGGAAAAAGTGCTTCGAAAATTGGTTCAAACGCATGGAAAATAGTATTGATCTTCATGGAGAGTATTTTTAAAAACAATAAAGCCATTTTTGATGGTGAATATTTGTTTTTACTTGTCTGCCTTAAAATTTAAGTAGCAACCCTCGTAGTGTGTGAACCACGCATTTCCCTCAAGAATGTGTTGTAGTTTCTTTGTGTTAAGAACTGCATATCCCTTCTTCCAAAGGATGTATAAACGCATAGGGATGAGATTCAGTTTCAGTGCGTCACCTTCTATTCTATGACTGATCTGATTTACAGAAAAGACATCTCCTTTCATGAAAACGTTTATTTCCGAAGTCTGAAAACAACAAAAAACTCTCAGGAAATGTAATATATTTGGAGTGGTTTTGAATAACTTTCAAAATGTTCTTCTAAGATCTCTTAAATATAAGAGATTACATATAAAAAACCTTAATAAATATTCGAAAGTTTTTGTTGAAAATTTATTTATCTCTTGTTAGTTAAACAACCCCTATAAAAGAGGATATCAGATATCATTTTTATCGTTTATGATTATTTTTCTCTTTAAATTCTCGCTAGGATTTCAATTTAATGCCTCCGTGTCATTTACCATAGATTTAATATTTTTTTGCGACGTTTACCTGTTGGCTAATCATTCTGGATTCCGGTTTCGATTCTAAGCTATATCCGATTGGTTTGAATGTAAGAAAAATAAATAGAAACGCTTAATTAGAGCTATGAATGTCAACTTTATTAACACATTATGCAGGTTTATTGACAGCAAGTTGACTAATTTAAAAAGTGATATTTTTTCCCCATTAAAATATAACATAAATAAATATTAGGTGTTAATATAAGTCGAATCCGTCTTTTTTAAATTTAAAAATGAGCACCATAAGAAAAACAAAATGGTAAAAGTTACACGTCATTCGAAAGAAAATGTTCTGCTCTACAAGATATTGTGTTTGTTTTTACGTTACATATATTATTTTATTTGATTACAAGCCTTAGACGAAAGTGAGCATTTTCGACACCTCCTTCTGTTCGCGTTCAATCGAGGGAATAAAGCTGCCAAAGCTGCTCGCGATATTTGCGAAGTGTACGGTGGAGATGCTATAAATGAAAATACAGCTCGTCGATGGTTTTTGCGTTTCAAATACGGTAATTTCGACCTGAAAGACACGGAACGTTCTGGACGACCAGTGGACTTCGATGAAGACCGCTTAAACCATATTATTCATAAAAATCCCCTTCAAACCACCGTAGAATTGGTTGAGCAGATGAATTGTAGTCACATGACTGTATACCGCTATCTTAAATCAATGGGAAAAGTCCATAAGTTCGACGCTTGGGTTCCACGTGTTTTGAGTGAAAACAACAAAAATCAAAGCTCGACAATTATATCCTGGGCTCATTTCATAATATCTTCCTAATCGAATAGCGTCTCCACCAATAAGAGGGCGAGATTGGCCGTTAGAATAACATGTATTTTTCAATTTCAATTGAATACGTCAATCAGAATATAACAAAAATGATAAAGTTATAAACTGAATTAATCCTGTTGTGTAGTTAATGACTAAGCATCGTGACTACCATGATAGCTTTTGGCGACTCTTTTCTATCCATCCCTACACTTTGCGGCTCTCAGGGCATGGCCAGACTAATGCATCGGTCTGACTATTGCCCTGAAAATTTTCCCCTTGTGTGTCATCTTTAAACGCCTCCAGCAACCACAATCCTCTCCTAACTGTATATTTAGCGATGAGCAATATGCCCAAATAATTGGAGGACTCATCAAAGGTGTAAATTGTCAACAATCAGTCGGTGATTCTCAAGTCTTCGAGAGTTGAGGCGTTAGTACTGTCCATGGAATTCGTAACATCATTCTCCAGAACCATATTTCAAATGCATCCTTTCTACGTCTCTCGCTTACTCTCAGGCCGAGGCCACACCAAAGTGCTTCGTTAGGTGATAAACTAGGTTTAACGTGACTCATATACTACGTGACTTCATGCCTGACCACACCAAAGTTCTACGCACAAATTAATTTGACAGTTGGGAGCGGTTGAGTCAACACACGATGCCACTCTCAAAACTAATCAATTTCATTACAACTTACCATCTTTATTTACTTTCTGTGCAACTTCATTCTACAGTGATTTTATTACAGATACACTTTTGTATAATTTACTCGATGCGTTCCACAAAGGATCCCTTTTATAAACAGCTTTCATTAAAACTTCCGCCATCTTGTAAATTAACCAACACCTCTGTTCGCTAGGAGATTCACTCGATGACTAATCGTCATGCAACGTGGCGCGAAGCGTGCGGTGTGGCCACTGCGATAGTATGCGGTACGTTGGTAGCTCTAAGCATCAAGCGAGGCTCCTACCTGTGTGACCGAGGCCTCAGAGTCCAAGTCTCCGCTCTATGCGTAAATATTGCGAATACAAGAGGCTTAACTAGACACATTTCCGTCGTGCTGGTGATAGTTCAGTTCTTTCATATTTTTTCTAGCTTTCACATTTTTTTGCCATTTAGTTCTTAAATAGAATAAATATGAACAAAAAAATGTTAAAAATTATAAACGGACACATTTAAACATAAAATATTATGTACACAACCCCAGATTCCAGAGCCAGTGTAAAGAGAGAAACTAAATTGAATTAAAAGTAATTTAAATTTTGACACAACAGAGAAATAAACTAGAAGACATTTTTTTAGGTGAGAGTTATTAAATCACGCAACCGACTCTTATTATATTTGTTGAACTATTTTTGTGTAAGTTTATACGTTTATTTCGTGGATGTAAGTCAGTTTTATGTTAGAAAGTAGGTTTAAGACAACAAATATTAGAAAGTGGGTGTAACACAACTAATATTATAACATAAAGGGATGTATAGACTCACGCTTAAGAGATAAATACTTAACAGTAATTTTATTAATGGTGTCGATTTTCTATTCACATAACTTCATATTTTAGTATTGTCAAACTGTGAAAGAAACTTACCTTGGTTATATGTTATGTACCCAATGTGTTATATGTTATGTACCCAATGTGTTATATGTTATGTACCCAATGTGTTATATGTTATGTACCCAATGTGTCAACATAATGTTTATAAGTAACATAGAGGAATGTTTTAATTTGTTTAATGCAAATTTTGTTGATTAATTAAATTTGTTGAAAATATGGTTGAATCTAGTGAATGGCATTCTATGTAATTAGGAAAATCATAATAAAACCTTTCTTATTTATTCAGTGACAAGTGTTTAGCTATACAATGGCTTTATCAAACTGTGGGTGTAGCTTACCTGAGTGGCTATATAAACCTAAGTATGTATACATAATGTATAGAGTGCAGTATTTTTTTTATTTGTTGAATGCATATTTTATTTTATGAATATGTTGTTGAATATTTTAATTTGTCAAAAGTATGGTTGATCAGGGCAATGATATTCTGAACGAAGAAAACGTTGAAATTAAGAGAATTCGTAGAGGTTGTGTGAAAAGGTGTATGGATATGAAAGAGGTTAATTATGAATGTCGAGTTAGGAAGGTATGGCACTCTGTTCTTTCTGCCTACTCCTACAGGGAAATTTCGTGATGGTATGCATGTAGTATTTTAATTTTTATTGACTTTGGGTCTACAGATTGAATATTAGCTGATGAAGGATTTAGAATAAAATTATACTCAATGGCAAAGGATTTCAATTGCAAACAGATACTTAGACCTGTAGAAATGTTTTTTTTAATTCTCATATTATTTAATGATACCTTTTTAGGAGTTTTAATTAGGAATACATTCTAATTAAAATTCCATATTTTCAAGATACTCTCATTGTGAACAGACCCAAGTAAATAATTCGATAACCTTAGAAAAACCCCAAAACCTTATGTATAGTACAACACGAGTTATTACCTTCAAGTATATCTATCTAGGCAAGGCCATTGAATGATATAACAGCTGTCACTGAGTAAATAAATAAAGATGCATGGCTGCGCGGTAACGTACTAGACTTTCATGCGGAAGGTCATTGGTTGGATTTAGAGTTATTGGTTGGTCATCAATTTAAAGAGTTTAATGCATATAAAATGATCTGATTGGTTGAAAAAAATTGCTGCAAAGTAATAAGTTCGCCAGATGTACCATGTTTAGCGATGTTCATAAAATAATAGAAATAATGATGCCTAAGAAACATGAATTGATAAGCTGACTGGAACCTGTTTTAAAAAAATAAATAGATATCAATGGGAATCGAGCTTGCAGCCCCCGAGTTGTAACATAGGCGTCTTACCAATAAGGGTTGTAAGTATTAATTTTTATAAAAAAAATATTCAAGAAATAAGGGAAAACAACTTAGAAGTTCAAAAAAAGGGTTAGATTAATTATAATAGAACTTCTGAGTAATGAAAGTGAAGATTAATGTTAATTTCCATAATATTTGTAAAATAATGTATAATTTTAATTTCAACGTTTTTCGCTTAAGTCGGTATTAATTTCTTTATTAACAGGTGAGTGAATCCTTCGGGATTTGAGCTATTCAAATACACACATATATATTTTTAATGGTTTTCGTGATAACATAAAAATCTTATAACGATTTTCAGAGTAGCAAGTTTTTTATGGGATCTTGGTGTCAATCTTAGAATATACGCAAATATGGGTTACATAATATTAGTATATACGCAACCTCCGTGATCTAACTGGTAAGATACTTGAGTCTCACTCACTGGGGTTTGGGTTCGAACCCGATGGTACCCTTATAACAAGGGTACTAGTTTGGAAAATACGTGGGCCTGCAAGTTTAACTTGGTGGAGGGTCACAGAGGTCGGTTACATCTGTTTCTGTATTTTCCCTATTCTCTCTCATATCCACATTACTATATCCCAATACATTTCTAGAACACTCCTCTCTCACTTTACATAAAAAAATACACATTTTGTCTGCAACATAGTGCTACACCCTGTATAAAAATATCTGTATTGGCAGCAGGGTTCACAGTATATACAGCATGTATCATATACAATTTCTATAATTTCTAATGGGGTGTGAAAGGCAATTGGAAATCATCGCATTTTTTCCAACAAAACCAACAATATATGATCAATAATTTGTGGGTCACGTTCCTCAGCATTGAGGTCACAATGAAGAAGAAGTCTGGTAAAATAGTTTGTCTAGTTACAGAACTTCCACGCGCTCAATGAATGCAAATTCAAACACGTACAAGGATAAAAAAAACGAGTTATCTGCCTTCTGCAGTGGTTCTAAACCCGAAGACTCGATCAATGAGACCAAAGAAAATCGTATCTCCGGGCCACAACCTTTCAAATGTCTGCATCACCAATTCGAATATTTTGAAGAGATATCAGACACCAGTGAATAAATCAACCAATCATTTTAAGACCTTTGTCCAGATTTTCTTAGAAAGCTTTTAACAATTGTGATGCTGTCCATTTTGAAGATGCTCGTTACTTGATATAATCAAATGGTCTAAAAAAATAATAGAGTAAAATTAAATAAACAGTTGTAATTATGTCTGTGTGCTGAACTTGTCTCCATTCTCAATGAATTGTGAGTAACCGACTAAGTGTTGACATGTCTATGACAAGTACTCCATAGACGTATGTCTATGACAAGTACTCCATAGACGTATTGCTCGTGACCAAGGCGACATTTTGGAGAATCTTGAAGTCACTGAAAGTGTGGAAGAACGACGCATAAGAAGAAGATACCAAATTTATCGGGCTGACCAGGCGAGATACGCAAAAGGACGTTCCTTCATAACTGTTCTTCGAACTGCAGAGTGCAGAGATGGATCGAGAGAAGTTGTCAGTGGTTACTATTGGAGTCACGATGCTCAGCTATGAGCTATACGACATGAAGACAATATAATTTAAAGTCTTGTTTCGACCGGGGGTTTCGGATTCAATTGCCAATGGGTATTTAAATAAATATACAAAAACAAAAAATCTAATCTACGGATGTCGTTGAATAAATATTTTAGTTCAAAAAGTATTATGTGCGTTTGAAAGAATTAATTCTTCACAAGCACTAAGATAACAATCCCTTATAACAAAGGTAAGCCTGGTGAACCACTTCATTTATAATGGGAGAATGTTATTATACTTTGGCTCATTGAAACGTGGAAGCTAAATAGAAACCCACAAAGGTACGCGTAACTGCCATCTTGTACACATAAATGAGATTAAGACGCTCGAAAAATTAATTAACTTCTAGGTTAATTTTGAACTGAGTTTATACTCGTATGTCTCAAACTGTAACAGATAAATATTCTTATGTTTGTTATTTATTTATACAGTAAACGCATTCAATATTATATTTATTAACGTAACAAGTAATTATATCAATACACAATTTATAGTATGAAAAACAACATGCAATGAAAGGATATTTAAAGTAGATACTCAATTTATACGAGTTTGAATTTATTGTCTCTCATCTGTCGTGGCCCCAGTAAACTAAGCTTTGGCCTGTTTTTTACTGAAGACATGTAAAGATGGAAAAATAAGTTTATACTTTTTATAGATTGTAATTTATTTTTATCAAACACTGTTTATTCCACTTTTTTGTAACGGTATAACCCTACCGGTTTCAAGGCTTTCACCTCATCTTCAGGGGAGCACAAACAAGACTAACTTCTGTTCGAACTTAGTCTTGTTTGTGCTCCCCTGAAGATGAGGGGAAAGCCTTGAAACCCGTAGGGTTATACCGTTACAAAAAAGTGGAATAAACAGTGTTTGATAACAATAAATTACTATGTCTTTAAAACTCCACAACTTTAATGCCCTAACTATGAACAACATATTTTTATAGAATGTTGACTATTAAGGGTCTTTCAAATTGAGCGTTTTATTTTAATTATTGGAAAACACACAGATGGCGTCGCGAACTTGCCTGGGTCCTGTGACATTTGAGAAGTGTAATATGACATTTATAAAAATGGAATCGTATAATAGAAAGCGTTAATACGAATTTCTCAGTGAAGAAACTGATCAACAAACTTGATTGAGTGTTATTTGAAATCAACGGACATATGTTAAAACACTATAGTTGATCTCATAAAAACTTTGCCATACTGCTTGAAAAGAAGTTTCTCATGGGGATAGATGCTACTAGAATTGTCTTTTACATTATGAAGGGCAAATGAGTATAAGAACCCTGAGCTTTTAGTAGGAAGACGCAGTGTCAGCTGGTTGAATGTTACCACCTTACCAAGGTCCAAGGGAGTGTTCTCATTTTTGCAAATACTCTTAATTAAGCCCCACAGCCTTTAAGAAGTTTGGAAAAGTATTTTTTTTTTCATTCATATGGTACTCTTCAACGTCTCCGTATTAGTAATAATGATACATTGAAAACTTAAACCAATTTTTTCTAGAGTAGAGGTGAGACAGGGTAGAGGTGAGATAGAGTAGAGGTGTGATATAGTAGAGGCGAGGTAAAGTAGTGGTGAGATAAAGTAGATATAAGATAGAGTAAGGTTAGATATATTAGAGATAAGATAGTGTTGAGGGGAGATAGATTAAACGACAAGACTATTCAAAATTTGAAAAACAATTGCGTACTTAAGGTCAACTCATATTTTTTATTACACAATAGTTATAATACATGCGAATTGCGACTAAATATTTTTTTCAATCGATAAATACAATTTAAGCTAATGACAACAAATACTGACTAGCCACTTTTTATTTTTGGTCAGCACAGATAATTTTTTCACACCTCTGTGGAAAGAGCAAAACTTATCTCCTAACTCATTGTTTTCATATTTGATTATCGTTGGAACCCAGGTTTTTTAAAAAATGGATTTCACTCAAGGAATCTCCAACACCTTACCGTTTGGTGAGAAAAGATTTACACATCGCAATAAGTCCAACAAGTTGTACTATATACAATAAAAATATAATACAGTACAATACAATAAGTAAGCCAGAAACCTTCAGTTAAAAGTCAGTGTTCTTTCACTTGACCATAGATGCTGTTTTCAATGAATTAACTATTAGAAAATATTTAGGTTTCAAAGAAACATGCATCCCACAACCATTAAAATAAAGAATTCCGCTACGAAGTTCACAGTGTGGTGTGCCACAGGGGTCAATAGTGATCCCAAAATATCGGCAGCGGACTCCCGCGGGATTCCGGGGCTATTTTACGACCCCGGGAGCTAAGCAAAGAAAAATCTGTCTAATAAGCAATAAATTCCTGTTATATATCCCTCTCGTATGACGGATATTATTCTGGGGTAAAATGTAATGCGAGGCCGCCATGTGTGCAAAAGCATAAAAAATCTTGGAACATTTTTCTTTCTTGGAGGAATTTTCAATTTGGACAGCTTGATATTTGGGAAAAAACCCGAAAGAATGCCAGCTAAGAAATTTAATTACACCAAGTTTAATAAAAGAGAGAGTAAAATAATAGATGCGGGGAAGTACCCGATCTAATGGAGTATCTTCACCTCTCCCCACTTTTCTACCCTTACACTTAACTAATTTTTTTTTTTAGTTTTTCAAATTTTTCAATAATGTTTGGCAGGATTCCCGAAAATAAATAAGAAAATATTTTTTAAGTGGCTTTGGAGATAGTCTGCTTTCAAAATGGCGCTATATAAATTTTCCTTTTATTTTACTGATTTTGTTTTATTTCATTGAACATACTAACGTTTTTGAACAAAATATTTAAAAAAAACGACAACGTATAAAATTTTATTTTGACATGTAAGCACGCTTTCAGTGACCACCAACTTTTGTTAAACAAACTGACTTCTTAGCCTCGAGCAATGTGTCCAACTAATTGGAGGACTTATTGTAGGCTTTTTGTCGACAATCTCTCCATGTCTCTCAGTTCTTCGAGAACGGAGGTATTTATTTACCTTGCTATCCATGGAATTTGTAGTACCCTTCTCTAATACCACATTCAAACGCATCTATTCTACATCTCTCTCTTGATCTCAGAGTAAGCTAATCTATTCCTCGTCTCGCCTCGAAGATAAGATACTTAAGAAGTAATATTTTCATCATAATAGTAATATTTTCATCATGATAGTAATATTTTCATCATGATAGTAATAATTCTGCTCTTCCATATATTTTCCAGCTTACTGTCATATTTTTTGCCAGAAGTAATTTTTTTAACTCACTCTCGCAAACTCCGTTGATTTTAATTCTGTAGTCTAAGGCCGAGACCACACCACAATGCTTTGTTAGGTGCTAAGCTAGGTTTAACGTGACTCATATACTAGGTGACTTCATCCTTGGCCACACCAAAGTGCTACGCATAAATTTATTTGACAATTGGGAGCGGTTGCCACCTTTATTTACTTCCTGTGCAACTTCATTCCAAAGTGATTTTATTACAGGTACATTTTTGTATAATTTGCTCGATGTGTTCCACAACGGCTAAAATTAACCAATACGTCTGTTCGCTAGGAGATCCACTCGGTGACTAATCGTCATGTAGTGTGGCGCGAAGCGTGCAGTGTGGCCATTGCGATAGTATACCGCGCGTTGGTTTGCTAGGATGGGTCGCCTAACTCGCAGCGTAGCTCTAAGCATCGAGCGAGGCTCCTAACTGTGTGGCCGAGACCTAAGTAAATAAAGTCAGTGACTGGGTTTAGCATGTATCAAATGTATAATAAAAATAAAAATCATAAAAACCAGCAATATATGTTTTTATTATAAGTGTAAAATCCAAGAATTTCGTGTTTCTGATAATTGTGTATAAACTTAAGAATTGTGAATTCCGCCTTCATCAGATTTACAAATATTGTTTCACCAGCGGAGCCGAAGCGTGAAAACTTTGACATATTACCTGCAATAAAGTAACGCGGGCGACTAATGGATTTCCTAGACGCTATTTTTCTTCAAACTTTCCCTTGAAATGTATTATACTCGTGTATGGGAAGGTTTTTTGTTTTTGCCGGTCATAGGAAGGTTATTTACACATGGAAAAAAACATCTCGCACGGTTTCAGACTTGAAAAGGTTTTGTTTCTGCGCAAAATAAAACGGTTAAAAACCTTGATATGTTAGTAGGAAACTTTCTGTCTCTCACACACGGTGAAATCAAATAAATGAGGTAAGTCGAAGGATCTCCTTCAGCCTTCATTCTCTTAGAATGGTGATTATCAACCAGTGGTAGACGTACCACTGGTGGTACGTGGGAGATTACTAGTGGTACATGGTAAAGTTATGCATTATATGGTTTAAAAATTTACCATTCAAAAGGAGTACTCATTTGTAGAAAAAATAATTAGATATTAAATGCCATTTCATTCGATTTACTTGTGAAAAGTAGGATTTTCTTTAATGTTGTGATGAAAAAACGTACATATTGAATATTAAAAATTAACGATATATTGATAGCAAAATAGTGTGTACATATATGTATACCTATTTTGAGACGATTGGAAAACAATCATTTCAGGAAGAGCTTTTTCTATCAAAATTAAATAATAATTTATTAGTATAGTGTGTTATGCCGACGACGTTGCAATGTTAGCAGAAAACGAAGGTGATCTTCAGAGAATGCTCTACGAATTTCACATTGCTTCCAAGAAATACAATACAATAGGACGATTTCTGTCAATAAAACAAAGCGCTTAACAATATCAAAAGAGCCACTCAGATGCAAACTGATCATCGATAACGTACCCATCGAGCAAGTCATGCAATTCACTTACCTAGGAGTAGGGATCTCCAGCAACAGTGACCTAACATAATTATATATATAGTGAAGTACGAGCACAAACTAATAAAGCGACAGCTTTAACTGGCTGTCTGCGGAACACTATATGGAGAAACAAACACATGCTAACCGAAAGTAAGGCCAGGATATACGAGTATAAGACATGCGTCCGCCCCATCATGACATATGTAATAGAAGCGAGAGCCGATACCAACAGGAAAAAAAACCTTCTCAGAGTGGCACAAATGAGAACCCTTCGCTTCATCGCAGGCAGAACTCTTAGAGATCGGATCAGAAATGAGACAATAAGGTCCATCTGTGGTGTTGAAGACATAGTGAGGTGGGGAAGAAACAGAAGGCGCTTCTGGAGGGATCATGTGGACCGCATGGAGGATATAAGACTGACAAGAATCGCTAAGACTGAAAACCCTAACAGCAGGAGATTATCAGGAAGGCCGCCGAAAAGGTGGAAGTACAGCTGGACTTCATCATCCCAGGACAGACCACCGTCACAAACAGGTCATACGACCTAAACCAAGAGGAAGAAGAAGAAGAAATAATAATACAAAATCAAAATTTTCCTTATCAAAATACACCCTTATTCATAGAGTGCAAGCTCAGTCGTGAAGATATCAGATATTTTGAGCCCACAACCTTATATGCGTAAATTATTTTACCAAATAATGGTAATAAATAAGCAGTTAATATAATTAAAAACTCAATCAATATGTACGAAAATTGTTAAAATTTAAGTGTACACACTTTCAAATTTAAGTTCAAGCCCAGATTCACTTCTAGCGTAAAGAGAGAAAATAAAATAACCATCCAAATTTTATCAAAAAAGATAAATAAACAATAGAAGAAATTTGAAAACGAAACAGAAAAAGAAATAATAGAAGTTGTCAAATTGCAAGAGTGGCTATACCTCGAATCTATAGAACTTTTTGTGTCTATCATATATGTGAATTTCGTGGGGGAATATCAGCTGTCACAGAACATGCAATCAATCCTGTGATAAGCTTAAAATAAATGTGTATTCGGTTTATTGATATCAATATACTCGTACAATAACATGCAAATAAATATCATGAAATTACATACAGATGCGTTTGATTATATATTGAGAATTTCGTGAATCCTTAAAATCCTTATGCTATTACATTTAGAATTAAGTTACTATTTATACTATCAACAACTGGGGCAATTTTCATATGTACTAATCATTAATTTTTCCAACACTTTAGTACTATACCAAGAGTATGTTACCTATATGGTTAAAATCGAAGCATTCTCGTATGCTGAGACAAAATCACTAGGTGTCCTCCAAAGCTGTATGGCCGACAGAAAATGGAAGAAGCCAATATCCTTATATGACAAAACTTTCCGGGTATTTACCAATACACCAGGTAAACAAGTGTGAAAATCGCAAAATGATAGTCATAGGGGACCTCAATCAGCAATGGGTAGAAAATGGGCATATTAAGATTAAGACATTGAGGATTTAACTCCTTAATAAACTTTGATGGCATGGCTGAAGCACTTCACAAGAATATATTTGTAACATTGTTGCAGTTATCATTTTATTATATTAAGACACCCTCAGTGGGCTAGTTAGTAAAACGTTTGGCCCTAGCCTGGGGTTTGTGGGATCCATTCCCGTTGAAACAAGAGATTTTTTTTTTAATAATTTTAGTTTGGTTTTCACTTAAGGCCTCTTTAAATTGATTTGTTTGGATGGTTGGAAAAATAAACTCGCCAGGTTGTACTATATAAGGAAAGTGTTATACAATACAGTAAATGTTTTATTGTTATTTAATGTTATTAGATTAAACCTGTCAAACGTAAATTATGTAAATAAATGTCGTGTGATTGGTACTATGGTAGATCTCAGTATTCTGAGCGTCACAGGAGTAAGTAAATACAAATTCTATGTTGGCATACCTGGCAGCCTTGATGCTCGTTGAACACATTTCTTGCAGTAACTACCATAAACTGTCAAATTATGTTTGTCTGTATAGTTTGACAACATACATTTTTAGGAACACCTTGGGGAGGTGTTACATTAGGTAGAGGGATTTTGATGACTGTCTAGGGTGTGTTTTGTGGAGAAATAAACACGGAAATAGCCCTCAGCGTTTATATCTTGTGATCACAAACTTGGGTCGACATTAAAATGATTAAGGATGAGTAGCTTTTGTACATAGGGATTGAGGAAGACAAAAATAACATTAAAAAAATATTTCTTTTCAAGGAAATAAATTTGGTTCATCTAGCATGAAAATTGTACAATCTTCCAGAATAACGACAATAGTATTGTATAAAGACAGATTTTTTCCATTTAAAGGATATATCAAATTGATGTCCAACAGGTATCGATATAACTATTTTCTTTAAGGATATTTGTACCCTTATTTTATAAACTATTTAAGTACAAGTAAATGAAAAGAATCAAAATAATTTTCCTTTTCATTATAGTTATCATTTCTTTAACAGTTTTTATTTTAACAATAGTTTTTTTATTTTCATAATAGTTTATATTTTTACAGTATTCTGAGTTTTAAAAACAAATCTTATTTTTATAATAGTTTTTATTTTATGAAAAAATTTTATTTTCAAAAGAATATTTTTTTTCATAATATTTTTACAATATTTTGTGTTTAAAAAAGAAACTTACTCTCACAATACTTTTTTTTTCCAAATTCTTTTCATTTCATAATAGTTTTTATTTCCCTAACAGTTTTTATTTTTACAACAGCTTTTATTTTTGAAACAGTTTTTATTCTAATAATCGTATTTATTTTCAAAATAGTCCTAATTTTCATACTCGTAAAAGTCTTTATTTTCACAATAAAATTTTAACTTTCACATAAGTTTGTTTTTCGTAAAAGTTTTTAATTTTAAAATAGTTTTAAATTTCATCGAAGTTTTATTTTACATGATAGTTTTCAATATAAATTACCCGCGTGTTTCTGTTGAAAATTTAAAAAAACTCAATTTCCTGGAGTTACGTTTCCCAATTTTTTGCGGACTACCACATTTTTAAAGAGCATAAATATCATCAATGTTTTGGAAATGATTGGCCTGTATGCATACTTGTTTTTCAAATCAAGAGTTGAGTGTTCAATTTTTATTGGTGCCAAAATTTACAAAAACTGATTTTCATTTAAAACCACTTCAATATATCATTCTAGTTGGTAGTAATATATTTTTGATACTGATAAGTTATTGGGTTGTTTATCTGGAGGGTCGATTATTCGAGTCAAATATTATAAAATATTTTTCATCGACCACGCTCTTCAAATTAATGCTTCGTTAGTAAGGTCACCTTAATTTAATGGAGCAGCCTTGTCTGCGATCTCGATGATAATCTAAACTTGAAACTTCGACAACGGTTATTCAAATGCTACGTTTGGTCAGTGTTATTGCATGGAGTAGAATCATGGACCCTCAAAGTAAGTACTCGTAGTATGAACCGACTGGAAGCATTCGAAATGTGGATGCACCGGAGAATGCTACGGATACCCTGGACGGATATGGTCAGCAGCACGAGGGTTCTTCAAAGAGCCAAAGTTGATAGAAAGTTGCTGACTAATATTAAAATCCGAAAGGTGTCCTACTTGGGTCATGTACTTTGAGGAGCAAAGTACAAATTACTGCACCTGATCATCCAAGGCAAAATAGAAGGCCGAAGAAGAGTTGGCAGGAGGCAAATCTCCTGGCTCCGCAATATACGTGATTGGACTGGCATAAGGGGCGTTGAAGATCTTTTTCGGGCTGCCGGAGATAAAGATATCTACTCTCAAGTGATATTCAACGTTGGGGAGATCTTACATGACACTGAGAAGAAAAAGAAGCCTCGTATGCTGAAGAGCCTCCTGAACAATAAGTCTGAAGCAAGTCGAAGAGTTAATAAGCGTGGATAGAGAAGAAAGGATAACATCTCGAAAGATATATCGGTGTTTTTTAATACTTAGAACTAGCGACTACCTGTCTAGAAGCGAAACAGGTGGAGCCAAATTTGAGAGAGTTTACATTGCCTGTATTTAATGTAAAGAATCGCATTACCAAAACGGAAAATATTGAAATTCAACAAAAATAAAAATAGGTATATTTTATAAGAAACGTGAAGGAAAAAAAATAGAGAATGAATGTTGCAAATTCTTGTGTCATGGGGACAGAAAACGATGATATGGTAATTTAATCCGAAATATGGATGAATTGTAAAAAATTGTAACAAATCAAGGAAATCTGCTATTCGAATAGTGTTTTCTTAAATGATAGAAGAATATCGAATAGTATGAGAGATAGGAAACAAAGTTAATGGGTCACTAAACATATTCAATCAAACCAAACAGTATCAATTGTGATTGTACACAACAGAATTTTAGTACCAACTTTTAAGTATGGTAGTGAAACGAGGACGTGGAAAAAGACTGAAAAGAGCTGATAAATGCTGTCAAAACAATATATGGGGCTACAATTAATGATAGAATACGTAATTAAGTTATTAGGTATGAATGTGACTTAAAAGTTGATGTGTTGAGTAAGATAAATAAGAGAACTCTGAGATGGTTTAGACATGTAGAACGAGTGAATGCAGAAAGAGTAATAAAACAAATTAACAGTGTAAATGTGAATGGAAGGCGTGAAGGGGAAGATCAAGGAAAGAAGTTTTGGATCAAGGGACTAACATTTTGAAAAAAAAAACGAAGAAAGTCAGAGAAATCGTAGAAGTTGTATAAGAAAGCGTATGGATGTGCAAGATGTGATAGATCTATGTACGGACAGGAAATTCTGGCGCCTTTTACTTCCTGCCTACCCCAATAGGGGAATGCGTGGTGGTATGTATATGTGTAAAAAATAAAACAAACGATTTTTTTAAGACTATCAATCTCATTCCAAGGATCTATGAAACCTTCGTAATGCAATTACTCTGGTTACTCCGCAAAAAAATTCAAAGCCTATGAGAGGGGTGATTGCTCGGCATAGCCTGAACAGCAAAACACTGTGCCTTGGGATTAGTGAGAATTATATGTGAATTTTACACGCATTGAATTTTTCAGTGGAATTACAGCCATCACCACCCCCTCACGCTGTATTCCGAGTTGTGTGGTACTGGTTTATCACCGGCTAGGGAGGGTATGTAAATTACACAAGAGAAGAAGTTGCGCGAGATAAATTTCTCTCGGATCTTATTTCGTCTTTTTTTTTAGGGGTGATGGCGGACTTTTGCTTTCCACCCTCATGGAGGGATGCGGACACAGTAGTTACAGTAGGAAGACAATATAACATGTTTTTTAGGACTTATCAGGTTTTCTTAATATAATAGTAGGATAATTTTCTTGTTTTATTTCTTATTAATAAAATAACATTAAAGTTGTCTCGTAAATAATGAAAAATGCCATTACATGTGACGAGTATAATAAATGGCAAAATACAAAGTAGAATATTAGGGTGGTAATAGTAAAATCAATAATAAAATTACAATTCATAAAGCACCGTTAAGAGAGCAGACAAACTCTAAGGGCGCTCTCATTTGGAATTCAAACCCACTATTATTGACAGATTAAAGATAATAATATTATATATAAAATAAGTTGAGTGTTAGGAAAGAAAGGTGGTGGCTGCGGCCACTCGATATGATTAATAAACGTACTACATATTTAGAAAAACATATTTATTAAGAAAATCACAGAAACTTACGAAGAGAATACGAACTACAAAGAACCTTTCTAGATTTTTGATATGTGACATTTTCGGTTTTAGGTGGAGTGCAGTGTGTATAGTATAGATATCAAACAATTTAGGCAGTCGATCGGAGCGTGGTTGTTATTGCGACAGGAGTTTGAGTACTTGGGCTTGCAAGCTTGCATGACTTGTGGAAAAGGTGCTTTTGAGAGTGGTGTTTTTTGTTGTTTTACATTTATATTTTTATATTTTTTTCTTCTTGTTTTTATGATTATGTGCGGTATATTGTGGGATGAATGTTTTTGACCTGTCTGGAGTGATGAAGTGTGAGGAGTTTGATTTCGCGTGATGTATACATATGTATGTAATTGAGTGCCACTGTTTGTCAGGTTGATGAGAATGTGCAACGGGGTTTTATAAAATCAAAAATCGGAAAGTATTAATTTATTTTTTCATGCTTTATTCCCTCAGTGAGATACAGTCTAAATCCTAGTTTACTGGAGCCACGACAAATGAAAGGCAATAAACCCAGATCCATTAAAATTGTGTGACAAATTATATAACCATTTGTTTTTTTGCAAATTATGTATATTTCTTGTCATGTGTATAATAAAATAAAAAAATATATTTTTTAAATATAATTACGAATCAAGAATATTTGTCGTTGGTGACACTGGAGACGACAATGCAAGCCATATGTGGCTTATCCTGTTGCATTTATGGCAAGTAGCTTCGGTACTTGCAACTTGTCAGCGTTTTCTTTCTCAATTAGGTTTTTGATTGCTAGTAACACTTTTACGCCATTTGGCTAGATTTACTGCTGTTTGCTCCAAGATGTGCAGAGTATTTACGTATTGGATTATTTTTTAATATATTTATTGTAGTGAGTACAATCTGGTGTGCTTATTACTATGTGACACTCTCTTCCATTCAACTTGAACGAGATTAAAGAGCTTTAATGTGAAAACCAGACAGCAGCCTTCTGTGAAAGAAAAAATGGAAGCTTTCGAAGATCTAACCGGTAACCCCAAAGTGTTTTAGCAAAGTGTCTATAGAGGTCGTCATAATAATGAAAACGTGTTCCATCTATTTTTTAAATGTAATTTCTTGTTAATTATATTTGATTATTTGATTTTTTTTTCTGGCAACTGATCAAATGTTCACCACCTCTAGAGTTAAAACATATTTTGCCCAAAGGCAATATGCCTATTTCGTTCCCATGATAGGGTGTCGAATTAAATAAAGGCAAAATAGTGCGTAAATACTTACAGTGGACCTGAGTATGGTTGTAAATGCGATAGAAGTTTTAGTGCAGGGCTTACATGAGGGATTATTTGTGGCAAAGGTGTGTGTGAACTCTTGAGTGTAGTATTTTTTGGTGATTATGTGCGGCATGTTAAGGGATGGGCTCTTTGGTATGTCTGGAATGATAAGCAAAATTAAGGGTCGACGCGGAATCGGTAGAAGATGGGAATGGGGATGGCCAGGTATTCAGACAATTAAGGAACTGTTCCGTGTTTGTCAACCTCAAGTGGTCGGATATGGCACACAAAAATAATAAATCTAGTGAAATAGTATTTTAATAGTGTTTTTTTTATATAAGTATTCCTTCAGTACATACCCGCCAAAGGGCTGATTTTCATTGTTTACAAAGTATGTTAAGTATGTAACATACATCTAAATATTAAGATTGCCGATATATTTTTCCACAGTATTTAGTTATAAAAGAAAGTCGAATGAAAAATTTATGAAATATAAAATTTGTACTGTAGTTTTTTTCACATGAATGTCAAGAATGACGCTCGGTGTGGTAAGGTGCGGACTGCCTGTATTGAGACGATCTCGTATAAATAACTCAAGATTGTAAATTTTTTAAAATAATTTCGTCTTGTATATTTGCATACTAATGTGTTATTTGAACTGTTTTACTGGTCAATCTTTTTTTAATTTTTTTATCTATGTTACAAACATTTGCCAAATGCTATTTTTATTTCCATGTGTTATGTTGTGGTTTTCGTGTGTGAACATCATTTTCCAGTTGTCATTTTATTTTTATAAAATTTGAACTCCTTGAGGCATTTCTCTTTTTTTCTTTTTTTCGTTCTTGTTGACAGTTAACCTGAGGTGGTATATGTGGGTTTATTTTTTTATTTTATTTTCTACCATATTAGTTTTTTTAGTCTATAGGTACGAAGGTGTGGGCTGAAAAACACCCGGTCTCCTTGCGGTCGGGCTCGCCGTACATTAGTGGGGAAGTGTCTCGGCCGGGGGAGTATTGTGGGAAGATCCCGAACCTTTTAATGTCTTCTTCCTTAAATGTATTATTTTTTCCGCAGTTTATTTTGAGATATATGTGCGATTTCGTAATGAATTTACATATGTACACATTATGTTGCTGTCAAAGAACCTATATTTATTTGTTTGAGTTAAGGTGGTATTGGTGGATTGACTTTTTTTCTGTCATCTATTTATTTTCTTCTTATTATTCAAGTGCAAGTGTGTAGGCTGAAAAACATCTGGTGTCCTCGCGGCTGGGGTCGCCCTATATTATCAAAAAATCCAAAATTTGTTCTATGTTCTACTAAAAACAAATCTGAGTTATTTACCTCTATAAAATAAGTCTTCGACAATTACGTAAGTCTGCTTGGTGAAGTTTGGTAATATTTTGTGGTATACATACATAACATATATTGAACTTAAATGTACATAGAATTATTAAATAATTTTAAAACAATGACTGTAATTTATTATTACTGCTGCTTTTTGTATCTTCATGTTAGTTTAAGATAAAGTTTTGTATTATTTGTCAATAATTTTAAGTACTTGTATAACCTGTCACATGTTTATTTGTATATAAAGACACTGTGGTGTCGTTAATTAAATAAAATAAAATAAATTAAAATATTAGTGGGGTTTATCTTGGCCGGGGGGATGTTATGAGATGAGCACATACCTTTTGATAGCTTCTCTCTCGTAAATGTATAATATTTTCTGCCATTTATGTGTTTTTGGAGTGTATTTTAACATATTATGTACATATGTTGCCATCAATAAACCTATATTTATTTATTTTAATTTCCTACACAAAGGTTAATTTTTATTAATTTTATTATTTAAAATCTTATAAATTGTAAACATGTACATACTAACAACTACATAACAATTCTAACAACTGATAATTGTTCTTTTTTATTTAAGGCATATTCGTCTTGAAACACCCATGGGTAATTTTTTTAATATTCTAGTAAAAAAATATATTTTAAATATTGTAAAATCGTTTAAGAACTATGTCATTTTTTTATTTTTACACTATAATAATAAATCGCTAGTTTCTTTTGTAACTTTTAAAAAAAATTATTGAATTCCTTAAAATAATTTCACTTAAAAAAAATCACGGTCACCCCAGTAAAAATTCATTCCTTCAAGCATGGAATCACAGCGTAGAAGTTTTATTTCTTCCCCGTAAATGTTAACCAATTCAAATGGAAGTGACAAAGCCCAGGATCCAGGAAGCGCCTGGATAGAAAGTTGCTGATTGGATCCTGGACTCCATGACGGATTGGTGCTTCCACCATGGAACGGAGACAAAGAGAACCGTTTCATGATCAAAATGTTTTGGACCAATACGCTATTTCAATCTACGAGGGTAGCCAATTTTATTTATTTTTATACGTTTTCTGTGTTGATACTTGTTAGGTCATGCATTACTTTATCCGTTCCTCTTTTTTTTTCAGATATGTAAATAGAGAATGGTTTTTTGTTTATCAACAAGGGATTATATTGTGAAAATATACAAATGCTATAGACTTGTTAACGAGTACAAACAATTGAAAGAGCACTTAGAGCTTACGAGAATATTAGTTTCCCTGACAGCATAGAAAGAAAGGAGAAAGCACCAGAATATCCTATCTCGGGATACCATCTTGGTCTTTTCTATACCCATACAACTTTGCAAAAACATCCTACGATTTCTATGACTTTTACTTAACCTTCTTTCAAAATATGACATAATTGATCCAAAATATGACATCCTTGATCCAAAATATAACAAATTTGATCTAAAATATGACATACTTGATCCAAAATATAACATACTTGATCCATAATATGACATAGTTGATCCAAAATATGACATACTTGATCCAAAATATGACATACTTGATCCAACATTACTTTTCTCGGTTTTCTTCTCACACTCCTTCCAATCATATTTGAATTGAAGATTTTTTTTTTCGTTCATTCCGCATGACCAAATCATCTCAGCGTGTTTTTTTTTCTCATCTTACCCAATACATCAGCCTTAAGATCACATTCGCCTCTAATCACATCATTCAGTATTCTGTCATACATTGTCCCCCCATTGTATTCTTATCAGTGCACTCATTTCTACAGTAATTATTTTGCGCCTATCAGTATTTTTCCATGTCCATGTTTCACTCACATGCATAAATATCTACTTCTATGTTTCACCCACATGCATAAATATGTACGTCTATGTTTCACTCACATGCATAAATATCTACGTCTATGTTTCACTCACATACATAAATATCTACGTCTATGTTTCACTCACATGCATAAATATCTAAGTCTATGTTTCACTCACATGCATAAATATCTACGTCTATGTTTCACTCACATGCATAAATATCTAAGTCTATGTTTCACTCACATGCAAAAATATCTACGTCTATGTTTCACTCACATGCATAAATATCTACGTCTATGTTTCACTCACATGCATAAATATCTACGTCTATGGTTCACTCACATGCATAAATATCTACGTCTATGTTTCACTCACATGCATAAATATCTATGTCCATGTTTCACTATCATATATTACTCGTGATTGTGCAAATATTGGATTTTAACTCTTGAGACTCCGGAAAAAAAAATTCAGTAGAAGAGTAAATTGTTCTAAAAAATGTATTGGAATCCAGGGTTTATCACCTCATCTCCCTATCAGATAAGGCAGACAAGAAAAAACACCAGATTTTACTATCGCGACACTCAACCTTCGCTATTTCTAGATCCATACATTTTCGCATACAGCTTCTACGATTTTTCCAACATTTTACATTCCATTCTTTCAAAATATCATACACTTGATCGAACAATACTTTTATTGGTCTTCCTCTACCATGTCTTCCACTCACATAAACACTATATATTTATTTTGTTAGTCTTTCAGTCCTCATTCCTTTCACGTGTCCAAACCATTTCAGAGTACTTTTTTTCATCTCATTGAAACACGTCAGCCTTAAGCTAATATTTATATCTAATAACTCATTCCATATTCTGTGATAAATTGTCCTTCCCACGTGTATTATTTTAAGAGCATGCCTTTATTCAATTCATTCCAGTCTTGTTCCACGTCCAAATTATACCCCCTTACATAAAAGTTGGTTTAAAAATATTATTATGAACTTACATCTTGGCAAATGTTGATGTCTGTCCAGTTCGAGGAATAATTATGTATTTTAGTGCCCATTGACTTTGTTTCCTATCGTTTCACACCGTTCGATATCCTTCGCGTCTCTTCCAACATCTCAGATAATACTATACAAATAGCAGAATTTTACCATTAGTTCTAATCTTTCATCACTCACCCTTAAATCACACACACTTTTCCTTTCACGTTTTTCTGAATTTTTTACACTGTTTGGTTTGAGTATAAATGTTTTAGTGCCCTATTGACTTTGTTCCCTAGAGAAACAATGTTGAAAAACACATTTATTTTTTGATTCATTATATCACCTTTTTTATATCCTTGTGCCGAATAACTTTGGACCTTACTACGTTTATACGTTGAAGGGGAGTAAAATTTTATTTACCTTAAAAATGAAGATAATAAAAGATCTCGGTTAAAAAATAGACCAATAAATGAATAATAAATGATTTCATTTGCCTCAAATTCAGCTTGTCTGAGATTCTGACTGCAGCGCTTTGTGAAGACTCCTGGGAACGTATTACGAACTGAGAAGACAGTAGACAAAAAGAGACAATGTCCCGTGGGAGTCTACAGAAAATACGGCAAGTAAACGGTTTCTCCACGTTGTCTGTGAATATATTATAAAAATAAATAAATCCACTTTAGCGAAGGCTTTTTTCGTTTCACAATGCTTTATAGGATATGAAAGGCTGTATGTTGCAATCAAATATGATTGTCAGTTCATCCTGTGGCTGGAAGGGGTTTGTGTGTGTGTGTGTTGATTTATTGTGAAATTCAATATAAATTAGATAGATGGTCGCGCAATAACGCATTGGACTTTCGTGCGGAAGGTCACCTGTTTGAACCCTGCGCTGTACTACTCTACCCTCATAAGCAAAAATGCAGCTAATGGCAAAAGTTAAGTTTTGAGAAAACTGCACTCTTATGTTTTTCATTGCTGCTTAAAAATGTCGTGATTCATAAACAAAAAAACAGTAAAATATGATTCATAAGCAAAAACGCAGCAAATGCATAAGCACCTGCTGTCTTTTTGCTTATGAATCACATTCTATTGTTTTTTGGTTAGAAAAACCTATTATTTTGTAAAATTAAAAAATACATTATGTCGATTTTTGTGCTGAAAGAAATGGTTTTCAGTATTTTTTTTATGGATTATGGTTCAGAATTTGATAAGGAATATTGGCTCATACTTAGTTAAATTTCTCTTTTTTCCCGTTAGCTGCGTTTTTGCTTATGACGGCAGTAACTCCCCTCGAATGATACAGGCATTTTTTCCGCGTAGTAGTTGAGGGTGTGAGAATACCTATGATTTTGGTCATATCTGTTCTTTAAAAAAAGAAACATATATATATCCGTGTGCTCCAATCATCTCAGATCAGTGTCCCCTTAGATCCAGTATAATGGTGTGGTTGGTGAGTTTGCAAGTGTGCAACGTATCACTCATTTAAAAAAACATCTACGGCACAGCTTCACTATCCAGTTGAAATGACGTTGGATTGGCGAGGGGATCCTCGATTAAGAGGCTCCGCAGAGACGACGATGATTTATTGTATGCATGCTGTAGTACCACAGTCTTGACAAATCAAATTCAAAGTTCCGATGACAAAGAGATTCCTTGCATTACTACTTATAAATAAAATTTTACTTTTTAGTACATTTTTTGTTTTTAAATTTTGAATTTTGGAGGCTGAAAATCATCGCAATATTAAGGGGATGTTTTTGAACTTCTTTATTGTATTATATTACAAATTGAACCTTTTTGACTAGATATACATTTGCATCACATTATTATGTAACTTAAATAAGAAATTTAAAAAACTATGTTATTTTACCGTGCACATATCTTTAATTTAGAAAAAAAAGTAATTTTTAAATAATCATCATCTTCGAGTAAGTATGCTGTATAATTTAAATACCCTCTATTCATGTGATGATGGAAATGGATGATGTCGTAGACGAAAAAAAAATAGACTAAAAGTAGACACGAAATTCACAGTTCACCATCACGCGTGAAACAGCGACAACATTTGCACACTTCGAGAATATTTGAGCGTACATAAAGTCCCATTTATAAAAAAACATATCATACAAAATAACCAAAAATATTCCAAGTCACATAAAGGCAGGTTTTTACACTAATTTTAATCTCCGGAAACTCTTAGTTAATGGGAAAGGCAAAAATGGAATACTTAGCAACAGTGGTGTGTATAAACTTTTATGTGCTGACTGTGATCATTTATATATAGGAAAGACAGGAAGATCTCTTGAAAAGAGATTTAGTGAACACAAATCCTCTAATTTATTCTGAAATGGCTAATCATTGTCACCGTGAAGTCAGTACATGTAAGTCAGTAAATCGATCTGAACATCTGTTGAACAGTTATATCCCAAAAACCTCTCCGCTCTTGGCCGAAATCGTCCCATGCCTCCCTCACCCCTCAGCCCCCAACCGTTGAAACGGGTATATCGGTACCAGTTCGAACAGCATTTAGTCTTGTTTGTGCTCCCCTGAAGATGAGGTGAAAGCCTTGAAACCGGTAGGGTTATACCGTCACAAAAAAGTGGAATAAACAGTGTTCGATAAAAATAAATTACAATGTCTTTAAACCTCCACAACGTTAATGCCTTAACTATAAACAACATACTATACTAACTATAATCAGACTGGGATCCAATTTTGATATTTTTTTAGTGCTATCTGGAATAGAACTAGAAGTCTCCGGGTTAGAGACTGTTACCAACTGTGCCATGGAGGTATCATAATTGAACGAATGTAAATAGAAGATGGGAAAGTAAGAAAGAAGAATGTAACACGAAGTAAAAAAGGAACTACATTAGGCAGTAATCTTTTGAAGGGATTATATTGTAGGCTCTCGTAAGAGGATTAGGGTTCGATCTCAGACTTTGATGTGTCAGTTTGAATACGGTTAGTTCGCCCAAGGGGTTGGTTTCACCTCTCACGTATACCTTTTAATTATGGTACAAACGGAAATTTGCTAATATCTAGAAATAAATGTCATTCTTTCAAGAAAAATGGTTAAGCATTTGCAATTACATACACACAAAACTTTACAAATTGAAAAAAAAAACAAATTCATTATTTCTTCTCCTTTAAAGTTCCTTTTCTTTTTGGAGACTGGTGATCGTCATGATATCTTGACTCTTGAAACAGGAGCTCTGAACAAAGACATGGCACCACTGTCAAATTACTCCTGTAAGTTTTTCAATCTTCTTCGGTTTTAAATTTTTCTCTGCAATCTGAGTTGAAATATCACGTGTTTTTCTTCTTGTATAATATGTCAAAAGTAATCGAACATTTTTCTATTGATGGTGGATTCACCTCATCATCAAGAAAGCTTTGACTAGACTGAATTATGTTTGGACTGGCACCGATAAATTAGGCGCGTCTAACGGTAAAAAAATCGGTCCAGGGGTTATAGGTAAAGGAGAGGGAGGCAGGAAATGACTTCAGCAAACAGCGATGATTCTTTGGAAACGTAGGTTTTTTTTTATGTTCAGTAGAGTCTCACGATCTTTGTGGCTTAGTTTTGTGACGACGGTTTGCCACCCGTGAGCTGCAGGTACAATTCCGTTAGAACCTAGATTTTAAAAAATTAGTCTGATTTCCACTTAAAGCTTATTAATATGTTTCTGCTCGTTGGAAGAGATTGCCACCTAAGGTTGTCGATCTTTTGTTGCTGGGTCTCGTATTCGAGGATCCCTTCATAATTTTAACGTCAAATTAATTGAAAAGCGAAATTGTGCTTAGAAGTATGTTTTTTTAAAGTGTGTGAGCTTTTGCACACCAGCAAACTCATCGGCCACACCACTGTACTGGATGCGATGACACAGCAAAGTGAAACGATCGGAGTACGCTGGCATGTTTTTTATTCTTTTTGAAGGGATATACGAGTATATGATCAAAGTCATAGGTATCCTTATATCCCCGAATACTAGGCGGAAAAAATGCCTGTGTCATTCGAGGGGAGTAGCACAGTGCGGGGTTCAAACCGACGACCTTCTGCACGGAAGTCCATTGCGATATCGCGCGACCATGCACCTCTAAGCAAGGTTGTACTGTTTAAAATGAAAGTGTAATACTATTCTCTCGATTATTCGTGATCACACTTCACAAGCACAGTAAAAATACCACCGCAGTAAAAAATGAATTGTTTTAAATAACATCTTGAAATATAATATTATTTAAAAATAATAATCAAGAGTTTACACTGTAATTAGATTACAACATCAAAATCTTGAAATATTATATTGTTAAAAATAATAATCAAGAGTGTATACTGTAATTATTCGTAGATTACAACATCAAAATCTTGAAATATTATATTACTTAAAAATAATAATGAAGAGTGTATACTGTAATTAGATTACAACATCAAAATCTTGAAATATTATATTATTTAAAAATAATAATCAAGAGGGTATACTGTAATTAGATTACATCATCAAAACCTTGAAATATTATATTATTTAAAAATAATAATCAAGAGTGTATTCTGTAATTATATTAGAACATCAAAATCGAACCGTTGATAGCTCGTTTTACCTTCAAAATGTCAGCATAAATTATGTTTTGTAATGCAATATATTGACTCACCTAATATCAGGTAAAACAGAATCCAGAGAGGCGGCATTGGTGACGATGTCTTGAGATGTTTGAAGATAACGTTTCAAGTCGACGAAACGTGTTCGAAGTTATAGAAAATAACACTTTTTCACATTTAAAACATATCACAGCACTAAAATACACATTTAAAACTATATTTTTTATTTATTTTTACACAAATGCTAAAGAAACTAGGTTAAAAACACTTCTACGTGTATCACATTTCCACAAAAAATATTATTAATGAAACGAATTAAAACAATTATTGTTATATTTAATTGACGTTACAAATTTATAAAATAATCTCGTATCCATAATAGAAACAGTAACTTTATTTAAAATAAAATAAAAATTAACGGAAGCTTTCAAATCTCGATTCTTCACTGTAGAAATGCGAGCATAACCGCGAGCGAAGTGATAGTTTTAAATTGCGACTGATGTAATTAAAAATAATAATTATTATGAAGCGTGTTTGACATTTATAAAATTAAATCTCTAACGAGAAGCTTTTACTGTTAAACTTGATAATTAAACACTCTAAAAGTTAAAAAGTAAATTGAAATAAAGTTGTTGTGCTTATTCCGGCATGTTGGATTTCTGAAACAAACAAAAACAAACATTTATTAGTTAAACTTACTCGAGACTAATAAATACCAATTAAATATCTTTGTATTAATCAAGATCTAGGCTGTAAAACATTTGATGTCCTCACGGCCGAGTTCGCTCTAAATTGATGGGGTTTATCACGGCCGGAGGGATGTTATGAGATGAGCCCAAACCTTTTTTATAGCTTCTCTCTTAAATGTATTTTCGGCAGTTTATCTTGAGATATACATTATACACGTGTATGCAGATAAGAGAAAGTTTTTTTTTTTTTATTAAACAAAGTAAATTATTGTACAAACATTTGTCAAGGCTATACCTATATACACATTTATTACTTAACTAATCTTAATTATATGTTATTATTTATGCACTTACTTAATCTTACTTTCCTACATGTCATTTTATTTTATATTTTCAATCTTAATATATGAATTCTTAGAAATAATTAACATCTACATACTACTTTTAACTAGATAACAATTTTTACACTAATTATTTAGCAAAAACAAGTCCACTCGTTCAGGTTACATGTATTCCATCACATTCAATCAGACCTTGGTCGTCCCAGATAAGAGAAAGTGTATTACCTAATTATAGCAGCCATCACCTTCCTATTTTTACACTCAACTTATGTATTTTGACATATTGTCAATACAGTAGAGCATCGATTTTCCGAATACCGATTAACCGAAACATCGGTTAATCTAAAGCGTTCCAGTCGGCAAATTCTGTCCAATTGCTGTCTTTAAAAGATTTAGCGGCCAAATAAACGAGTCTTAGCTCTAAAGAAAAAGACAATTTTGGAATTTTTTTCCTAAACTGTAGGCCTACTTAAATGTACTACTTTATGTAAGGTATGTATTTGTAAGATACAAAATATATACGATCGGAGCGTGGTTGTTATTGCGACAGGATTTTGTGTACTTGGGCTTTCAGGATGAATGACGAGTGGGAAAGATTTGTGTGGGCTCGTGAGTGTAGGTTTCTTCTTGTTGTTTTTGTATTTGTGGTTCTGTGTATTTTTTGTTTTAATTTTAATTTTTATTCTTATGATTGTGTGCGGTATATTGTGGGATGAATATTTTTGGTCTTTCTGGAGTGATGATGTGTGAGGAGTTGAATTTCGCAAGATGTTTCCAGTTATAGTTGAGTGTCACTGTTTGTCAGGTTAATGAGAGCTTGCAAAGGGGTTTTGTTTTTGTGTAATCAAAAAACGGAAAGAAGTATCGATTTATTTTTTCATGCTGAATATCCTCAGTGAGATACAGGGAAAATCCTAGTTTACTGGGTATACGACAAATGAAAGGCAACAAACCCAGAACCATTAAAATTGTATATCCAAATCAAATTACCTGTTGTTTTTTCGCAAATTTTGTATATTTCTTGTCATTTGTAATAATAATAAATAAATAAATAAAATAAAATATACAGTTTTGTTTTTAATCGGTTTTCCGAAAAATCAGTTATCCGGATACCCCCTGTCCCGAATTGTTTGGGATAATCGATGCTCTACTGTGTCAATAAAAGGGGCTTAGAACCCCAAATGAGAATGTTCATAAGAGTATGTTATCTAAACGGTGCTTTATAAATTGTCCTGTTATAATAATTGTTATTGTATGGAGTGAATGTAGGTCGAGGGAGGCGTTGCCCTATAAATATATGTGTGAACATCATTTTCCATTTGTCATTTTAATTTTATCAAATTTCGACTCCTGACAGCCCTTCTCTTTTACCTTATTTTCGCTCATATTGACAGTTAGCCTGAGGTGGTGGTGGTAAATGTGTTTTTTTTTATTTTTGTTTTCTGTCATATATAACTATTTGTTTTTTTAGTTTTTATGTACAAGGGTGTGGTCTAAAAATTACCCGCTGTCCTTGCGGTCAGACTCGCCTTTCATAAATGGGAAAGTATATCGTGGGATGAGCCCGGACTTTTTAATGTATTCTCTCTTAAATGTATTTTCTATTTCGCGATTTTGGAATGAATTTATATATCATATGTACACATTATGTTGCTGTCAAAGAATCTACATTTATTTGTTTGAGTTAATCTGAGATGGTATTTGTGGATTTACCTTTTTTTTGCTATCTATTTATTTTCTGTTTTTTCTTCTTATTATTCTACATGTGCAAGGGTGTGGGCTGAAAAATATCTGGTGTCTTCGCGGCTAGGCTCGCCCTATATTGGTGGGGTGAATCTTGGCCAGGAGGGATGTTATGAGATGAGCCCAGACCGTTTGAAAGCTTCTCTCTTAAATGTAACTTCTGCTATTTATATGTTTTTGGAATGTATTTAAATATATTATGTACATGTTGTATTGCTTTCAAAAAGCGTACATTTATTTATTTATTTAAATGATCTAGTTGTAGAAAAAATTACTGAAGGTAAGGTTCAGAAGTGACAGAAAAACACGTGTGGTCATATATAGATGTGAACGAGGCTTGAGCTGCGTGCGTGAATAGGAAAGTGTGGAGATCTGTCTACTCCAAAAGGGGTATGACGTGATAATATTTTTGTGTGTATGATTAAAGACTTGAAAATAAAATTAAAAACACAAACACCTAAACAAATTTACAGTGTAAATATGAAAAAAAGATGTGGTAAGAAAGGCACAGAAAAGTATGGTTGGATCAGTTCAATTCGATCCCACCTCCACCCTCGCTGTTATGGGAGACAAAATAAGTTCCCATCTAGCGCGATCTATACTAAAAGATCGAAATCATTACGTAATGACGAAGAAGGAACTGCCAACGAAGGACTCCTTCTCCAGTAGCGACACACCTGAGTGGAAAAAGAATATAAGTGATGAAGGACTTAAGATCCGACATCACAGGAGAAGGAAAAAAAGGCTAGATCAAGTGTATGATATTTTGAAAGAAGGAAAAGTAAAAAGTCAGAGAAATCATAAGAGTTTTATGGTAAGGTGTATGGATATAGAAGAGGCGAAAGGTTTATGAGAAGGTGTATGTATATAGAAGAGGCGAAAGGTTTAAGGGAAGGTGTATGGATATAGAAGAGGCGAAAGGTTTATGGGAAGGTGTATGGATATAGAAGAGGCGAAAGGTTTATGGGAAAGGGTATGGATGTATTGTAGAAGAAGCGAAAGGTTTGTTGCTATCTGAAAGTTTGACGCTCCCTTATCTTTGTCTATTTCAACCGGGAAACGGCGTGATGGTATGTGTATGTAAAAAATTGTGTGATAATTTTGTGAATTTGTGAAAGGAATGACGACCTCCGTGGTCTGGTGGTAAGACACTCGTCTGCCGATCCGGAGGTTGCGGGTTCGATCCCCGCTGGAACCCAGATTTTTTTAAATAGGATTCCAGTCTGGTTAACACTTAGGGCTTTTAAAAACATCTTTCTGGTTGGTTGGAAGAGATTGCCAAATGGCAATACACTCGCCAGGATAAATAAAAGGAAAATTTCGTAATATTTTAAGAAATCAGAAATTTAATCTTTCATTTGTTAGTCAAAATCTAAATTTTCAGTATTACTTCGTTCATTTTGCTCCTTGTGAAACTTAAACGGAGAAATTAACAAGGATCTCTCTTGATCGCAAGTGAAATGCGTCAGCAACAGCAACAGAGCCTTTACAACTTTTAATAGCTCCTTTACCTTTATATTGGATGGAATTTTTCCTTCACAGTATATTCTCAAATTACCATTAACTTTCTTGGATGGAGAAGTGGATCTTAAATTATATTATACTTCATAAAAAAATTGAAGAATGTTTCTCAAAAAATAAAATTGACCATCGATAAACGTGTTCGTATTTATTTATTCAACACTTTTATTGCAAATACAATTCAGCGTGCTTATTACCCGGCAACAATCTCTTCCAACCGATCAGACAAAAGTAAATTATGCAAGTTACATTGTCGCAAAAAATATTCAAATGACTAACCATCCCAACGAAATTCATGAACATATACGTGAACATACGCCCATTAACCCTACAAAGACTGACAATCACCCAAAATTTCCTTTAATAAAAAGTGAGATTTCATCAATCAAAGAAAAAGGAAGGGATGGTGGAGAGGAAAGAAAATAAATCAGGAATGAAACACGTTATATTACTGACAAGAAATTAAGAGTTTTTTCAGTCGCTCCTTAAAGCATGCCAAAGATGGAGCGAGTCTAACATTTGTTTGTAACTGATTTCAGAGTCTCACTGCATGAAAAGTAAATGAGGACGTAAAAAAAGAAGAGCGGTGAACTGGAAAGGCCAATAAACAATCTCTGTTTGAGTGTAACACTAGTCCATGATCGGAAAGACGTTGAAAATTTTCGGCAAGATAAGACGGGGTGGCGGGACAGTTAAGGATATTATACAATAGAGATAGCATGTGAATTTGGTGATATTATACAATAGAGATAGCATGTGAATTTGGTGTCTATTTCTCACGTTCAACCAGTTCAGCGCCTTCTGGTATGACGTGATAGGATCGTACTTTTTTAGGTTAAAAATAAATCTTAGACAAACATTTGTAATGTGCAAATAACAGACGTCCGCTAAGTCTAAAATCGGGAAGATCAGGCCAAAATTTGTACCTCCTATGCCGAGGTTCTCTTCAGGCCGAATGATTTTGGTTTGTTATATGAATAGTAATTATATCCGAATGCTGTCATGTTACTAAAGACCAGCCTGATTAAAAGTGTGAAGGGTATATTGATGGAAATATTTCAAAATTATTTAAAATATTTCTTAGGATTCGACAATATGAATGCAGAAGTGTAAAACCTTTTGCATTATTTGGTTAAGTATAACTCTTTTAGGTAGAATGATTTAATATTACTCGTAAATGTGAAAAAAGCTACAAAAAAATAACTACTTTAGACCTGACGTCCATTATATTGAACACATAGTTCATGTGTACTTTTTAAACAAATTTATGGTATATTTCTGTTCGCAATGATACCAAGCGTTATTTACTGTTTCATCGACTTTGAAAGTTTTGGGCGCCATATATTTAAATGAATACACAGTGTTGCACTTGGTGTAAATAATACGCTCACAAGCAAGAATGTTTTTTTTAAATTTTAGAATTAATTCAGGTCTGAAAACGTTAAATTAAAAGGCCTATTTTGTTTTACAAAAGCATTGCACCTTTTTGTTTTTGCTAATGGCTTTATCATTTGCCAAAAAAGCAACAAATACACAAAGAATACAAAAGGTTTTACACCCTTTTATCATTTTTCCTCCACAGTAATACTATTGAGTTTTAAGAAATATTTGTATAAAATATTAAAATTAATTAATTGAATTTTTTTTTTCATAATTATCCGCACACAGCTTTTTTGATTTGGTTGATCCATTGTAACGTAACACTATTTAGATATAAGCATTACTTTGATGATAAACCGAGATCATTCCTTCTGAAGAGAGCCTCGGGAAAGGAGATAGAAACACGTGTAGTGGGGGTTTATGTTACAAATGGATTAACCAAGTAATTTACTGTTGTTAAGCATACCAATTCAACGTGGAGTTCGACAAGGTTGTATTTTGTCACCTACGTTATTCAATCTGTACTCTGAAATAGTTTTCAAGGAAGCATTATATAACTTGAATCTGGGGGTCAAAGGGAATGGTGTATGCGTCAATAACATCAGGTACGCAGATGATACAGTTGTTCTGGCAGACAGTATTGACGACCTTCAAACGCTTATAGATAGAATTAATGAAGCCGGTGTGAGGCTGGGGCTGAACATGAACATGAGTAAAACTAAGTTCATGGTGTTTGGCCGGCAGGATCACGTCTTACATTGAACGGTGCTGATATAGAGAGAGTGAAAAAAATTAAATACCTCGGAAGTATCCTAGTGGAAGACCTCGACCCAGACACCGAAGTTAAGTGCAGAATTGAATCATCTCGTGCGGCTTTTAATAAAATGAGAAGCGTATTCTGCGATGATAATCTAAACTTGAAACTTCGACAACGGTTAGTCAAATGCTACGTTTGGTCAGTGTTATTGCATGGAGTGGAATCATGGACCCGACTGGAAGCATTCGAAATGTGGATCCACCGGAGAGTGCTACGGATACCCTGGACGGATATGGTTAGCACCAGGAGGGTTTTTCAAAGAGCCAAAGTTGATAGAGAGTTGCTGACTAATATTAAAATCCGAAAGATGTCCTACTTAGGTCATGTACTTAGAGGAGAAAAGTACAAATTACTGCACCTGATCATCCAAGGCAAAATAGAAGGTCGAGGAGGTGTTGGCAGGAGGCAAACCCCATGGCTCCGCAATTTTATATACCATACGTGATTGGACTGGCATAAGGGGCGTTGGAGATCTTTTTTGGGCTGCCGGGGACAAAAATATCTATTCTCAAGTGATATTCAACGTTGGAAGGGACCTGACATGACACTGGGAAGAAGAAGAAGAAGTTTTATGGAATTTCACAAAGCCGAAACCCAAGATAATTGATAATTAATTGAAGACTTCAAAAGCGTTGTTTCATTATAAATTATTTCTTCTATGGCAACTTCCGTAGACTAGTTGGTAAGACGCTTGACTTCAATCCAAAAAATGATACCCGAAAAAAAAGGTCTTGTAAAACAGTTCATCTGGTAACAAAACTCACAATAAATACAAATTTACATGTCAATTGAAAAACTTTTCAAGGATTCTACATAGATGGCATTGTCAATCATTAGTAAATCATTCTGAGAGTGTTTGCATAGAATATATATTTTGAGATATACTAAATGTTGGGATATAACATAGCATATTGGGATGTGCTAAAAGGGATCGTAAACAAAACACCTGGATTCGCAACAAAACAAAGGTAGAATACGTAATAAAGGAGTGGAAGAAAATGAAGTGGTAATGGGCAGGATACGTAGTCAGAATGTCCAATTTCCAATGGACGTCCGAAATGATCCAATGGTACCCATGAGGCATAAAGAGGCCTAGAAGAAGATCGAAGGTACGCTGGATAGATAAAATCAGGAAGTATGGCAGCATCATATGGCACCAACGAGTAAAAAAACGAATTATTTAGAGTCAATTTGGGGAGACCTTCATCTAGCAGTGGATCGACCCTGGTTAAAAATGATGACGAAATGATATGAATATATGACAGCCCAATATTTCAACTATGTATAAAACTTAACTAAGGCGTAAAATATACGAACTTCAATAAAAATCCGATAGATGGGTGGTAACCAATGAAATAAAAGATCATTTAAAATATCTAAATTGGCGATGCGGACATACTGAATGGCGTTTTTGGTTCTGTTGAGCCTTTGAGTTAATAACCAATCGAGTAGACATGAAACTCGCAGTTCGCAATGGAAAATTAAATTATAAAAGGCGTTGAATTGTAACTGACACATTGAATAATAAAAGGTCCCGTCTGTTTCTAGTACAAGTACGAAAACCAATTTGAGCTAATATACTTGTACATCGGGGGATAACAACGACACAGTGAATAATATTATACATAATTATTGATTTAAACATAATAAATAAATATAGGTTTATTGATAGCAGCATATTATTAACATATAAATACATTGTAATTTGTTTTTATCAAACAATGTTTATTCCACTTTTTGTAACGGTATAACCCTACCGGTTTCAAGGCTTTCACCTCATCATCAAGTCTTGTTTGTGCTTCTCTGGTGATGAGGTGATAGCCTTGAAACCGGTAGGATTTTATCGTTACAAAAAGTGGAATAAACAGTGTTTGATAAAAAAAATCAAAATGTCTTAAAACCTCCACAACGTTAATGCCTTAACTATAAATAATATAATAACATATAAATATAATTCGAAATCGGGCATGTGAGTAAATCTCAAGATAAATTGCAGAAAATGCATTTAAGAGAGAATACATCAAAAACTCATCTCATGACAAGCCCCCGGCCGAGAATCCTTGTTTACTTATTTTATTTCTTTAACTTTCATTGCAAAAACAATCAGGCGGGTTTTTTGCCACATGGTAATCTCATCCAACCAAGCAGAGACTTTTAAAATTTAACTATTTTAAATCAAATAATCAGTCGTTGAAAAGAAATACCAAAACAACTAAGTATCTCGTCGTTTCAAATACACTATATTACTTTCTCCCAGAATTTTGTCACCTGGACATCACCAGACATTCCACGAAGCAAAGCAATCTTGTCGCGTGATCTGGTCCTCACCACAGATACAGAGTCGATCCCGATCACGAAACATCCCCCATCTTAACATGTTTCCTTAATTCACCCAATTTCTGTTCGAAGCATTCCAGGTTCTCCAAGGTAGTTCGGAGCCAGGTGATAATGCTTCCTCAATGTTCCGCTCCACTCATTCATCCTTTCAATAGAAGATGGTTATTCCAGAAGCTTAGTGACCATAAAACTCTGTGCCTGGATTTCAACCTAGGGACTGGAGGTTGATGTTCATGTAAAGGATGGCTGGCAAAGGAACAAAAATGTATTAAAACTTTTTAAGAACTGTTTAAGCTTTGCTAGATATTTCGAAGTATTAGGTCCTTACATATGAAATTGGCGTTTTGCCGTACTGGCAACTTTGATCTCAAATATCTTCTCTTTGGTTAGGAATTCCAAATTAAAATTTATACAGCTATTTATTCAAGTATTTGTGTTTCGAAAATTATAATTCATTTGTTTTTTCCTCAATTGTTTTTTTTCTTTGCGTCACTCAGTTTACAAAATGGAAAACTTGAAATATCGCGTTATTTACGAGTACGAGTTCCACCGTGGCACCAGTGCTGCAGAAACGGGTCGAAGGATTAATGATGTGTATGGCGACGGTGCCGCAAAAGAAAACACAGTGCGTTTTTGGTTCCAACGTTTTCGTTCTGGAAATTTCGACCTGCAGAAAAAGCCCCGTGGACGGCCGGAGACCAAAGTTGATAATGAAGAATTGAAGGCTATTGTGGAAGCGGATCCATCGCAAACCACGTCCGAGTTAGCTGCAGGCTGCGGTGTTAGTGATAAAACTGTTTTAATCCACTTGAAGCAAATTGGGAAGGTGAAAAAGCTTGAAAGGTGGGTACCTCACGAATTGAGTGAAGCAAATCAACAAACGCGCGTTGACTGCTGCGTTGCATTACTCAACCGGCACAATAATGAAGGGATTTTGAATCGAATCATTACCTGTGATGAAAAGTGGATCCTGTATGATAATCGGAAGTTCTCATCGCAATGGCTGAACCCTGCCGAACCAGCCAAACCATGCCCCAAGCGAAAATTGACTCCAAAAAAGTTACTTGTGAGCGTTTGGTGGACTAGTGCTGGTGTCGTTCACTACAGCTTTCTTAAATCTGGCCAGACGATTACGGCAGATGTCTATTGTCAGCAACTGCAAACCATGATGGAAAAGCTAGCTGCTAAACAACCGAGACTGGTTAATCGCTCTAGGCCACTGCTGCTTCATGATAACGCTAGACCACACACTGCACAACAGACGGCTACCAAATTAGAAGAGCTTCAATTGGAATGTCTAAGACATCCACCGTACTCTCCGGACCTTGCCCCAACAGATTACTATTTTTTTTCGAAATTTGGATAACTTCTTGCAAGGGAAAAAATTCAACTCCGATGGGGCAGTCCAAACCGACTTCAAAGATTTTATTGATTCCCGTCCGAATGGTTTTTTTAGTAAAGGGATCGATGAACTACCTATGAGATGGCAAAAGTGCATAGATAGCAATGGTATATACTTTGATTAAATAAATATATTCTATTAAAAAAAAATCAACTTTATGTTCCTCCCAAACAAAACGCCAATTTCATATGTAAGGACCTAATATTAACATATATTACGTGATTAAGTTTTTTCAAAAACGTTGCATTTTTCATCTTTAGGGCTTGTTTGTAATCAAAACGAATTACTTTTGATATATTTGAATTATAGATGTGGATTTCAATACTCTCTTCAAATAATGATTAATTTTAGTTTTTCTTTAAAATTTTCTCTTCTTCATGAAAACTTTTATAAATAAGGGTTGGGAGCCTCTGAATCAGTGGTGGTTAGGTATTGTTTGAAGGAGATCTCTGGTTAAGAAAGCTTATGACGTTAATACCCAGGAGGGATGATATCAAAGAGTTTATGCTTTACAATAGTTCGTACAATTTCATTCACTAACTTTCTAGCGTTATATAAATAAATAACATTATTTTCCGATGGACGTTGGATTGGTATATAACTAGTTTAAATAAGGGCTCAAAATATATATGTTATATAAATCAATCCAACAATCTATCCCTTTGAAACCATGGTTTAATATAATAAGAATGAACAAGATGGAAGTGTCAGTCATGTGTAGATTGATGGGCCACTGCGTGGTAGCTAGTCACCTTAACAGAATGGGTAATGTAAAGAATCCTGGCTGCGAGTGTAGTCTGGATGATAAAACTATAGACCATGTATTTTTCGGTTGTTCTTTACAAGACGTATTAGATTAACATTTGCCTTACTGTGCTAAAAAAATCCGCCAACCACGGTGCTGGTCGCTAAGCGTCCAGTAAAAAATGTATATTTTAAATTAAAATTATGCAAAATCTGCTGGGTTATTTTTTGTAATTAGCTATAAAAATCATTTTATTGTGTATTGAAATATCAAATAAAATATATTATAAGTCCTGATCACTCGCTATCCATCACAGGGAGGCAAGTGTTAACTGAACGCCATATCCTTACCCCGTCCAATAAATGTTGAGTTTCTTAGTTGAGTTGGGTGGAACTTACCACTTAAACGAGTAGATCGATTGCTAAAATTTTGATCCTAATCAGTTGAAACTTTAAATTATCTAGAATCGCCATTTTTTTAAATTAGTTTTACTGTATTGATTCACATAATTGCAGAGCGACTTTAATTTGGTGGCGCAAATTATTCTAGTTAGGGTGGATTGCCTTTTATAAGAAAACATCCCTCAGGCGTATATTCAAAAGACAAAAAAATTAATACCCTAAACATTAAAAAAAAATTATTTAACTACAATTCTTCAGATCAATTAGTACTCTGTTGGCTATATTGTAAAACAATTACTTGGTTAGTTTGAAAAATTGTCACTTAGCAACTAGCCCGCATATTTGTATATAATATAAAAATGTCTATGGCGTCATGAAAAAAAAGTAAGTTTTCAGATTTTCGCGAAAAATAAATAAGTTTCTAGAAACTTTTCTTCTAGCTGAAACTAATGGAGAAAGAAAAGGATTTTAGTTGATAAAGACTGAAATATGCCAGAAACAGTTATGGCAACTTTTAATATTATTTTACTAAACAACATTTTTCTCATAGTTGAACGTGCGAAAGTTTTTTTCAATTTGGTAATTTCAGTTCTTGTTTATTAGAAGTTTTATTTATTTATTAAAAACATTATTGTAGAGTATCTGTACCTACCATTCGAGAACACAAATGCTGTCACTCCCGTAATGCAAATGGATGGAGAAACATTACCAAATTGTGACTCTTTTAAGTATCTTGGGTCACTCAGCCATAGCGATGGACGATGTGCAACAGATGTAACACATATAATTAGTGTGGGATGGATGAAGTTTAGATTAACGACATGTGTTCTATGTGATCCGAAAATGCCAGTAAAGTTAAAAGGAAAACTATACCAAACGATTGCCAGACCCGCACTCCTCTATGGCTCCGAATGCTGGACGATGTATAACTCTTACTCTAGGCAACTAGAAACTGCTGAAATGCGCATGCTAAGATGGTCAGCTGGTATGTCCCTAAGAGACAAAATAAAAAGCTCACGCATTCGTAGAAGCCTAGGTGGTACAGACATCAACAGCAAGATGGAGGAGAGGTGATTGAGATGGTATGGGCACGTTGGACGCAGAGCACCCGATCACATTGTGAACCAGGCAATCTCCATGGATCTTCCTCGAATAACAACCAGAGGAAGACCAAAGAATTCATGGGTGATGCAAAAATATATCCTGATGCAGAGGCACGCCCTGGGGGACGTAGTCCGGGACAGAAGAGCATACAACCTGAGGACGAGGAGAGCTGACCCCAACAGTCTTCGCAGACAGTGAGTTGGGATGGAGCTAGGGAGAAAGTGAAGAAGATTATTGTAGAATGTACAATATTGCGGGATTATTGCCAAGGGATAATGTCTGCCTTCTTAAATAAAGGAGTTTTTAGAAGTATTTGAGGCTGATGTATAGAGTAAATTCCAGAAGAACACTCTGAGATGGTGTAAACATGTAGAACGAATAAATGGAGAAATAAAAAATAAAATATCATATAAATATAAGTGGAAGGCAGGGTAGAGGAATTCCAAGGGAAGTAAGGTTGGATCAAGTGCCCAACCTGATAGTAAAGTGTGAACGAGGAAGGAAAAAAATAACTTAGTGTTATATATAGTTTAACTTGAATTATAAGAAATAATTTGACCGATGTTAAAATATTCACGAACGGCTGCAACTAAAATTTGTATGTGTGTTTCTATGTTAATCTCACAAGTATAAGTCAGTTAGCTAAAAACAGGCAATGAACCTAGTGAGATCTGCTATAGACCATTTACTTCGTGTGTAGTAAAATTATGTTAATAAAATAAAACATATTTGAATATGAATTTTCGCTAAGAGGCTCCATATTGAGAATATTTCGGTGAAGCACAAGATGTCAGAAATAAGAAGTCTACTTGTCGACGTATGTCATGACCGAATACCATAAAATAGTCTTCAACAAGACGCGTTTGATTGCCCGACTTTCTAATAACACACACAGAGTATTAAGAGAGGCTCTAGAGATCCACAAATGTGGATATTCCATGAACGCGAGGGGTGACCACCTCATATCACACAGTCGTAACAAAGTTGGAGAACAACAGATTTAAAGACAAGGATAAAGTTATTAATAATGTTGAGAATCCCTGTACGAGAAATTCACATAGTGCTGGACCAATAAATATCGAAATAAACAATACGAGTACAAGGAGCGATCCTTCTGTGAATTTTATCGACCCGTTACTGCGACGAAGTGTCCGTCTTCATAGCAAGACATATCTTTTTCATAAATCGATATGAACGCTTAAAAATAATTGTCCTGGTCCAATCGAAATATTGTGATTTAAACATCTAAACTGACACGAAGTTACCAATAAATCTTCAATCTGTCATAATTAAAAATGTAAATATCATATGTTATATGTATATAAATTAAAAGTATTAAAAAAATAACGATTATACCATAAAAGCAACCAAAAACACGAGCAAAAAGTGACAGTTGTCAAGTTATGACACATATACTCGTAATATTATACGAGTATATGTCTTCAAAATATAATGTAAACTCAAGAGTTTGCACAATGGGGACCCAAGTATAATAGTTCTAAACATGACAAAAGGAAGCTCTCAGATGATCAGAAAGCTTTGGGTTGTGTGGGTGGGATTCCTTCAGAAGTGTTGGAAACTTGTGGCAATGTTTATTAGCAAGGGGTCCGTATTGTTTCATGCTTTCCGTTTTTGATGAGATAGGCAAAATAAATGGGACTTTGAATTGAGAAAATTGGGCATAATAATCTTTGGGATTCTGAATAAAGAACATTTGGGACTATTTATGTGGTGCAGTTGGCAAGACGCCTGTCTTACAAATCTGGGTGATGTGACATCGATTCCTGTCTGGTTTTCACTTAAGACATCTTGAATATCATTCTGGTTGGTTAATTGTTGGCTTGCCAGGTGGTACTATATACAACGATAGCCCTTGGTTAACACTTGCCTTACTGTGCTAAAAAAATCCGCCAGCCTCGGTGCTGGACGCTAAATGTCCAGTGAAAAATGTATAATTTAAATCAAAATTATGCAAAATCTGCTAGTTTTTTTTTTGTAATTAGCTATAAAAATAATTTTATTATGTATTAAAACGTCGAATAATCAAATGAAATATAAGTCCTGGTCACTCGCTATCCATCACAGGCTGGCAAGTGTTAAATTATATAGTTTATCCCTAGACATGCATTAAACATCTGTGATAGGTCGTGTGTGTATTGGACACTCTTCTACAACCATTTTCTTGGCACTTTTCAAAATGCTTAATCCAATTATGTCCAAATGTGACTTAGCGAGGAATCTTTGGATTATATATTTTTTAATTCCACAAAAATTTTCTTTTCTTACATTTAATGAAGATCTTCTTTTGACGAATAAATCAATACCAACAAATAAGAGAACACTCGTCTCTTCTGTTTTAATAATACTATTACAAAGACAATTTTTACAGCGATAATTTTTACAGAGCAGACTCACGTCAAGGGCGTTCTAGCTCGGGATATGAAATCACTATTATTGACAGATTAAAAAATGTTATAATAAAACAAGTTGGGTGTAAGGGTAGGAAGCTGGTGGCTGCGGCCTAATGAACTTTACCACATCCGCATACATTTACAAAAACACATTAAGTAATAAAACATCAGAAAACTTACCATAGAAAGATGAAAAACAAAAAAAAAAAATTATTTACGTGATAGTAACCCATATGGTTTAGATGTTGGCGATGAATAATTTATGTCAGACTTTTGCATTCTTTTAAAATAAATTTTATAATCACGCGATATTTCATTTTTAACATTTCATAATATAACGTAATAAATTAGCATATTTCAACACACGTATTTTATCGGCTTTATTTGATCTACTATTGAGGGAAGATGTATCAAATGTTAACTGTAATATCGCCTGAATATGAAAAGGGCGTTGCCTGTGTGATATCAATTCATAAACGCTCTGAATTGTTCAAATTTGTAACTTTGGAACCCTAATTGTATATTCAATTTTTGGGTGTTTCAATGAAATAGTCCCCAATATATTTCAATTCATTTAAGTCTCAGGAACTTGTTGAATTGTTAGTATGAATTTTGCGAGGTTGAGAAGGCTGTTTCATAGCGGATAATCAGCCTAGAAGTTAGTATTGTGTAGAATATGCGAATAATTAAATAAATAAGTAAACTATGATATAGATTATTTATAGTTAAGGCATTTACATTGTGGAGGTTTAAAGACATTGCAAATTGTTTTATCAAATTGTTAACTCCAATTTTTGTAACGGTATAACCCTACCGGTTTCAAGGCTTTCACCTCACCATTAGGGGAGCACAAACAATACTGAATTATGTTCGAACTGGTACCGAGATAAACGCTTTTAACGGTCAATATTCAGGTTGGGGACTGCGGGCTGAGGGAGGTATGGAACAACCTCGGCAAGCAGCGGAGAGAATTTTGGGATATACGAGTATGTGTTTGCCAGATGTTTACATCGACGCACTGACTTAGAAATTTCTAAGGCCTCTAATCTGTCAAATTTATTTCCGTTACTACTGATATGTAAGAATTTGGCATCATCAATATAAAATGTAGGGTTTTCACGATGACAATGATTAGTCATTTCAAAATAAATTAGATGATTTGTTAAAGCGGATTTGTGTTCACGAAATCTCTTTTCAAAAGATTTTCCTGTCTTTCCTACATAGAAATTATCATAGTCAGCACAAAACAGTTTATACAGACCACTGTTGCTAAGTATTCCTTTTTTACCTTTCCTGTTAAATAAAAGTTTCCGGATATTAAAATTAGTGTATGTTAAAAACTGGCTTTATGTAACTTGGATTTTTTTCGGTTATTTTGTATATGTTTTTTTATAAATAAGACTTTGCTCCTTTTATACATACGCTTTAAAACCGGTAGGGTTTTACCGTTATAAAAAAAGTGGAATAAACAGTGTTTGATAAAACAAATTACAATAAATTATGATAGTGAAATTCAAATAAATCAAATAGCGTTAACAAAGTTTAATTCTCCCCAGTCTATTTACAATGTGAACAAATTTCTTTGAAAACTGGTACAGACACAATAAAAGTTTGAAAACCATTAATTAAATAAGACACGTCCCTTCTCTGTAAGTACTTCCTTAACGGACTTTTTCTGCCAGAATGTTACTTTGTGTTTTCAACTTAACTGTAATATTTTACTTAAAATTGAAGGTTAATATTTAGTTGTTCTTTTCTTAGAAAAATATAAATTTTGATTAACTGAATTATGCCTTGAATTTTTGTTTACCTTTACATTTTTTTAGACAATATGCATAGTAAAAGTGAGATAAAGTATATTTTTTTATACAATAGTTATGGCTTTCATACTGTAGAGGTTGAAATACATCGTAATTTTTTTTAATCAAACACTGTTTATTCCACTTTATATAACGGTATAAACCTACCGATTTTCCCCTAATCTTGAGGGGAGCACAAACAAGACTTGTATGTGCTCCCCTGACGATGAGGTGAAAACCTTGCGACCGGTAGGTTTATACCGTTATATAAAGTGGAATAAACGTGTTTCATAAAACAAATTACAATACATACATTTTTAAATCAAAAAGGGTATTTGACCGTTGGAATAAAATAAAATAAAATGAAATGAAGTAAACTGAAATAAAATAAAATGTAGTAAAATATAGTGAAATGTAGTAAAATATAGTAAAATGAAGTAAAATATAGTAAAATGAAACAAAATAATTTGTAATAAAATAAAGTATAATGTACAACAGTAAAATGTAGTAAAAATGAAGTATAATAAAATGTAGTAACATATAGTAAAATAAAAAAAAATAAACACTTTCCTATACAAACACTTATTTTGAGAGGAGCACAAACAAGACTTGCATGTGTTCCCCCGATGATGAGGTGAAAACCTTGCGACCGGTAGGTTTATACCGTTATATAAAGTGGAATAAACAGCGTTTGATAAAACAAATTACAATACATCAATTTTTAAGTCAAAAAGGGTATTTGACCCGTTGGAATAAAATAAAATGAAATGAAGTAAACTGAAATAAAATAAAATTAGTAAAATATAGTAGTAAAATGTAGTAAAATATAGTAAAATGAAGTAAAATATAGTAAAAGCAAGAAAAATAATTTGTAGTAAAATATAGTACTCGTATAATGTAGTAAAATATAGTATTATAAAATGAAGTAAAATAAAAAAAAATAAACACTTTTCTATTCTAATGCTTCACTTATTTTGAGAGGAGCATAAACAAGACTTGCATGTGCTCCCCTGATGATGAGGAGAAAACCTTGCGACTGTATGGTAATACCGTTATAAAAAGTGGAATAATGAAGGTGTTTGAGTGAACAAATTACAATGAGATATCATCAATCAAAGGAAAAGGAAGGGATGGTGGAGAGGAAAAACAAATAAGGAATGAAACACGTTATTTTACTGACTTGGAATTAAGAGTTTTTTTCAGTCGCTTTTTAAAGCATGCCAAAGGTGGAGCGAGTCTAGCATTAGTTTGTAACAGGTTACAGAATCTCACTGCATGGACAGTAAAGGACGACGTAAAAAAAGAAGAGCGGTGAACTGGAAAAGCCAATAAATAATTTCTGTTCAATCGTAATGCAAGTTCATGATTGGAAAGTCGTTGAATATTTTCGGTGCGATACGAGGGGGGGGTGGGACAGTTAAGGATATTATACAATATGATTTGTGCATGGCTGCGTGGTAACGTACTAGACTTCCGTGCGGAAGGTCGTCAGTTAGAACCAGTGTTCGAGGGTATAAGGATACCTATGAATTTGGTCATATCTATTATTTAAAAAAGAATAATAATATTCATAGTATATGAAAGCTATCAAAAGAGAATGAAACTGTAAAGCCGATGAGGTTATTGCAATTTTTATTCTGGTCGGAGAAATCTGAAAATGAATTATGCTAAATCCAAAGTCAATGTGATAAAAAAGTATGGAAGGAAAGTTTATTTTAAAAATTTCGAAAGTTTTAAACTGTGTGTTCTAGTTAAAAGTAGCATAATATTTTAACAAATATTTTTATATATTTTTTTTTGTAGTTAAAAGTAGCATAATATTTTAATAAACATTTTTTATATTTTTTGTCATACTTAAAAAAAGAATTAGCATATTTCAACACACATTTAAATCCTGTCGCAACAGATTCAACAGCACAGAATTTAAATATGTGAATGAGAGATTACAGAGGTATGCAAAATTCAGCGTTCAGTTGCCAAATTTATCCACGTGTGACTGTGCCGCGTGCATCCATAGCAAAACATGTGCGAGGCAAAATGTTGCAAAAAATGTGCAACAGAGTTTAATTTAATGAAATTTAATTCACTTGTAAGCGTGTTTTATTAAGCTTAAACTTCAGTAAGTATTTACATTTTATACAATAAGTATTTTAGTAAAAGAAAACTTTACTCGAGAGTATCCCTTAATATGAATAATAAAAAGGTTGAGTTAGTTTAACAATATATAGTAAATATCTGGGATGCTGCTAAATAATAAATGTAAATAGTCTCAAGAGATCAAAGTAAAGTAAAAGTTGAGATGACAAGTAGCTGGTTCTTTAAAATGCAAGCTCTGCTCTGCAATAAAGATTGCAATATTTTCATTAAACGATAATGCTATATTACCCCCGTTTAGAGAGCAAACTCTTCTCAAAGGCGCTCTAATCCGGGACTCGAATCTAGTAAAGGTCATTCAAATTGAGCGGTTTTTTAAATGTATTTTTTTTAATAAAACACAATTTGCTTTGATTTCCAAAAACTTTTTATTGGTCATTGAAGTATACGCATGACATTTAAACACAAAAAACAATATCCACCAAATGTCCACTTCTTGCAGCTCCACAGATGTCCACTCTTTTGTCAAAATTTTCGATGACATTTTTGGCATCATTGCGGTTCTAAACTCACCAATAACGCGAATAATTTCGTCCTTCAGCTCAGGAATTTATTGGGGTTTTTTTGAGAAGAACTGGCTTTTTACGTAACCCCAGATAAAATAGTCCAACGGTGTCAGATTACATGATATTGGTGGCCATTAACATCACCGTTTCCGGAGATTACAATACATAAAATAATTCAACAAATTTGAACGCGTTGTTGTATTGTATACGACTCTATTTTTATAAATGTCATACATTACACTTCTCTAATGTCACAAGACCCAGGCAAGTTC
>OX463862.1:7762744-7898435 GCA_949825065.1 Odontocerum albicorne
ATATATATATATATATATATATATATATATATATATATATATATATATATATATATATATATATATATATTATATATATATATATATATATATATATATATATATATATATATATATATATATATATATATATATATATATATATATATATATATATATATATATATATATATATATATATATATATATATATATATATATATATATATATATATATATATATATATATATATATATATGTATTAAAATAAAATATATTACGAAGATAGGTGGGGGGAAGACGCTGTGACTTTAAAATAAATAGTAAATAGATAAATATGGGAGTAAAATAAACTACGTGTTATATATGCGCTCTAGGCATAATTCGGCGCCTACCGTTGCGAATAGGTGGTCGGGGGGTTGTGTGAAGAATCTGCTTCGGCCTGGGGTGAATGATATTCGCGTTCGCGTCGTAGTCCGACAGTGAACTGATTAGGGGGTTCGGGTGGCTCGGGAGAGAACTGTAGAACCTCTCGGCCAGAGAGATCGCGTATTCTCGGATGGTGGGGAGATCTAAATCTTCATGAAGCCGTTTGTTGCTGACAAAGTAGGGCGCATCCATAATGATGCGCATTGCCTTGTTTTGCAACACCTGGAGTTTACGCATGTGGGTTTCGGCCGCGTGGCCCCACACCGGGATGGCGTACGTCATCTGGGGACGTATGATGGCCTTGTATAAGTTTAACTGATACGAGGGGACATCCTACTGTGTCTGCCCAAGAGTGATGTGAGGGCTTTCAGAGTGCCGTACGCCCTCCCGGCTATGTTGGTGGTGTGCTTTTTCCAGGACAGCTTCGCGTCGAGAGTGACGCCGAGGTATTTCACCTCGTCGCACCACGGAACGCTCTGGCCGAAAAGTTTGAGTGGTCGGATGGAGTCGGGACATCTTCGAGAAAAACGGACTGCTGCGCTCTTGGAAGGGTTTATTTTGACCTTCCAGTTTCTACACCAGCGTTCTAATCTTGGGATGAAGTTTTGAATGCGAGAGTGGAATCGCAAGGGTGTCTCGAAGTCGAGAGAAAAGCCGTATCGTCTGCATATTGAGCCGTGATAGATCGGCGGTCCTTGAGAGAGGGAATGTCGCTGGTGTATATATTGTAGAGAGTGGGAGAGAGGAGGGCTCTTTGCGGAACCCCCGCTTGAATGGGGCGGTGAGAGGAATTTATACCGCTCACCTTGACGGAGAAGGTGCGGTCTCTTAAAAATGAAGCTATGATTTGCACGAGGCGGAGAGAGATTCCGACCTTGTGCAGTTTGAAGAGCAGCCCGTTGTGCCAGACCGTGTCGAAGGCTTTCGCCACGTCCAGCGACAGGAGGGTTGTTTGTTGTTTTTATTATAACCAGGAAATGAAAATACATTTTTTTTGGGGGGAAATCACTTTTATTGCTCAGTGTAGTCTCCCATTAGATTCATACCTGGTATTAATTGTACTTTACAGTGAATCTTATGGGAGACTACACTGAGCAATAAAAGTGATTTCCCCCCAAAAAAAATGTATTTTCATTTCCGCTTTCAAAACTTTTTGACTAACCTAGTATGTATACCACAAAATATTACCAAACTTCACCAAGCAGACTTACGTAATTGTCGGAGACTTATTTTATTGAGGTAAAGAACTCAGATTTGTTTTTAGTGGAATAACGCTTATATAGAACAAACATTGGATTTTTGAGAATTTTATGGACAGATCTTGAAATATAAAAAAAAACACATGAGCTCACTTGTAGAACGAGATGCAAGTTGCTTTGCAGAATCGAAACCTTCCACATGTTGATGCAGGGTTACTTAACTCCAGAGACAAAGTGTTGTCCTTAATGTTTTGTTTATACTAGGTTATTTATATTAATAAAGGAGAGCACAAAATTAGTAGCTATTTCTAAATATTGTTGTGATATTCTTGCGAATACTATATATAACATACTTAAATAATATTAAATATATCTAAATTGTTGCGAAACTCGTTTTCCAAGTCTTTGCATACGAATTATAGAGGAGTTGATTTTATAATTAGTAAAGCAATTTTCGGTATGTATAGCAATAAGTATAGCAAAATGGCAGAGATTACACCAGTAAAATTTTGGTATCAGTAGGCAGGAATATTTGCAATACTTTTAAGGAATGAAGGCTTCAGAAAATCCTTCTGCTTATCTTATTTATTGGATCTCGCCAAGAGGGAGTATTATCTATAAGTTCCCTTAAGTTTTTAAATGTTTTATTTAATGTTTTGATAGAACCATCGAGTAATGCTGGAAGGAGTAAGTCAATGTTGAATTTACTGAGAAGCTGAGGATTGCCAATAAGAATATCTTGATACTTCGTAGAATAAATGCTTCATCCATGCTCCTTAGTTTTTTCGGAGATCGATTGAAGATCGTCAAATTTATAATATTTTGAAGAAGGAAATGGAAAAAAAGGAAGGGTAGTAAAACAGAAACATCGTAGAAGTTGTATGAGAAAGTGGTTGGATGTAGAAGAGATTATGAATGTGTGTTGGATAGGAAAGTCTGGCATTCTGTCTTCTCTACCCACCCCGAATGAAAAATTGCTAAGCACGTTTGTATATACCAATCCTCTCAAACTCCCCCGCAAGAGACACAGGGCACAATATTTATGTTTTTATTTAAACATGAACTAATGCACTTGAATTGCAAAAAAAATATAAAAATGCAACGGACTCGATTTAATTTTGAGGAATGTGCTGAAACAACATTTCAGCGACGCGGATATTTCAGGCGTAACTTTCAGCCACCGGTTTCATATGTTCAAATTGGGCGCCTGTTTCATTAAAAGAGCATCATTATTTAAAAAAATAATTTGTTTTTCATATCTTGAATGAAACTTTACTTGTCGGCAGTGACCAAGTGTATTTACATTTGTTCAACATCTAGGTGTACTGAATTCGTGAACGGATATTAACCCACCATACTCCTTTTTGGGTAAGCAGAGAGGAAAGATAGCCACACCTTCAAATACACCACGTAGTTGCATCCACATTCAGTCTCATATCCGTACTTCTGTTTCCCATACTTCTAATATTTTCCTTAGTCATTCAGTTTTTTCTCGCTCCCTGTTTATATATTTTATAAGTCATTCCTTACTTATTCTCTTAATATGATCTCATCATAATAATCCTTTCTTATATTACTAAAAGCGATGAAATAGTTTCTTTCATGGGTTCTGAGTCAGTGCTTGTTTCTCTTTCAGAATTTTGCTCTTCAATATTTTTTACATATTTACACCATCACACTATTATCCTATTTGGGAAGATAAAGAGGACGAATGTCAAACTTACCTATAACGACATAAAGGGTCTTTCAAATTGAACGGTTTTTTTTAATTAAAATATTTTTAATTCTTGAATAAAACACACAATTTGCTTTGATTTCAAAAAACTTTTTATTGTTGATTGAAGTATAATGTATGACATTTAAACATAAAAAACAATATCCGCCAAATGTTCACTCTTTTGTCAAAACTTTCTATGATATTTTGGCATAATTGCGGTTCTAACTCACCAATAACGCGAACAATTTCGTCTTCAACTCAGGAATTAATCGGAGGTCATTCTTATAGACCTGGCTTTTCACGTAACCCTAGAGAAAATAGTAACGGTGTCAGATCACATGATCTTGGTGGCCAATTAACATCACCGTTTCCGGAGATTACAATACATAAAATAATTCAACAATTTGAACGCGTTGTTGTATTGTATACGACTCTATTTTTATAAATGTCATACATTACACTTTTCAAATGTCAGAAGACCCAGGCAAACTCGCGATGCCATCTGTGTTTTATACAAGAATTAAAAAAGCCGCTCAATTAGAAAGACCCTTTACATTGTTCGCCTCCTCCATATCTTTATATCTTCCCATACAGCACCTTCTGTTTCTCTAACTATTTGCCTTTCATTCAATTATGCATTTCTTGTTTGTTCTCTGCCCCACTACCTCTTATGTTTGCATTATACATTTATTTAGTTAGCCATTCGTTTTCCATCCGTTCAACATGTCCAAACCACTTCAATATACTCTTTTTCCTCTTAATTAGCACAAAAGTCTTAAGATCACACTCACCTTAAAATTTATTATTTTTTCATACATCGAAACTATATATTATTTTCAGTGCACGCATTTTTACCACATTCACTCGGCTCTTTAAGCTTATTTTCATGTCCATGTTTTACTCTTATAATGTTTGAACTGATATGATTTCGTGAAATATAATTTAAGCAGTTTTGGATATTGCTCGGTTTAAACATGCATGTCTTTTAGTGTTCCATTGATTGTGTTTCCTATTGCAACTCCCCGTTCAATATCACATTCCAATTTTTCATCATCTGATGACGATTTTTCTTACTATAAAATGTTTCAACTCATTCTTTCTTATCTTTCATTGTTCTGTCAAAAATCGCATTTATTTTTCATTTCACCCTATTCAACGACCATGACTTTGCATAAATTGTATTTACTTTTGGCTCACAAGTAAACAGCATACGAAAGCATTTTACTTTTACTTTCGCCTTTTCAATATATTCTTCAAAACACCAAAAGACCTACAAGGAAGGCCTCCCAAACTGAATAAAAAAACTTATTGTCAAAATACCAACAACAGAAATTTAAAAAACATCGCGTCATTTAAAATCCGTAATTGAAACCGCCAGCAAAGATCATCAACTTAAATAAATACACAAACTAGCAGTGTTACCCGTCTATTGATTGATTCCTATTCTACTCTTCAATTTATCTGAATTGATGCTTTAAACATATTGAAGAGCATGACCGGAACAAAATATTGTATTCTGTCCCATTAAATTAAGCTTAGACCCACTTGAGTAGGCACGGTACTCACTGTTTGTCATTAGCAATACTACCGCATATGATGATTCAATCAAACTCGCGTACGTCTAACGTGGATGAATTCTTTTATCAGATGATATCTGTTACCAAAGTGGAATATTTTTTAGATATCATAAAGAATTGAACCGAAACCCCCTGAGTAGAAGTGCAGTATTTTGCCAACATAACTATAGAGGTTGTTAATGATTGACAGCCTTTAAAACAAAATGTCAACTATATGAACAATATATGTGGGCTAGTTGTTAAACGATTGACTTCTACTTGTGGGTTATATTACCAATAGTAATAAAAATTATAAAAAAGTATTCTTAGTAAAAAAAGTTTGTCTGGTAACAATACTGAAAACACTTTATGTTTATTAGTGTTTTTGTGTCTTCGGATGTGTAGTCGTATTGCTTACATGTGTAGTTCAGTTCTGCTTCGCTTCCAGTTCCGTGTCTGCTCCAGTGGTTCTAAACCTGAAAGCTCAATCATGTAGGCTAAGATAATATTTTTTCCCGGCCATGCTCTTCAACATTTGCGATTCACTAACTCTGTTATGTTGAAGGATAATAGTGTGACATACATTATTATACTAACAAAATAATAATAATGTGGTTGGTAAGATCCCCGGCTTCCAAAAATGAAGTTATATCAAATTATTGGATTACACTTTTACTGTAAACCATCTTCATTGTATTACAATTTTACTGTATACCATCTTCATTGTATTATACTTTTACTGTATACCATCTTCATTGTATTACACTTTTACTGTATACCATCTTCATTGTATTACACTTTTACTGTATACCAGCTTCATTGTATTACACTTTTACTGTATACCATCTTCATTGTATTACACTTTTAATGTATACCATCTTCATTGTATTACACTTTTACTGTATACCATCTTTATTGTATTACACTTTTACTGTATACCATCTTCATTGTATTATACTTTCAGTGTTTTACCTATTCATTGTATTACATTTTCATCGTGTTACACTTTTATTGTATTACAGTTTCATTATATAGAGTACAAAATGGTGGGTTTATTGCCATATGCTAATCTTTTGCTTACCATTTAGAAAGATACTTCAGGGACGTGAAGTGAAATAAAGACAGGAATCAATTTTTGAAAAATTGGACATCAGCAGGAATCGAATCCGAGACCCTCGGACTAGAAGAGAAGCATGTTACTTACAAGGCTACGGAAGTCGTCATAGAGTTGTGGGTTCAATATTCGCGTCGTTGTTCAAATTTTAATAAAAAGTGTTTGAGCCTTTGTTTTTCTTACGGCATATTTAATATTATCTTTCTAGCTGGTTGGAAAAGATTGATATGTGGCAATAATTTTCCCAGGTTGTTATGTATACAATGGATATGTAATAATATACCACGGCAGTGTAATACATTATTTCTAGCTCTGCTCCATCCATAATAAACAGTGGATGTGTGCATGAATTGAATTGTATTACATTAATTCAATTCATGCACACATCCACTGTTATTGCTTATAACCAACCAAAAAGATGTAAAACAAGTTTGTAGGGAAAACTGAGCAGTAAGGGTATTTTATAAAAATATTAGTATTAACGAGATTCGAACGCGATACCCCTAGATATGAAGATAGGCGTTTTATCAACTAAGCCATGGACATCGTCAATACATTTTAAAATTAAAATATAGAAATAGGGAAATTAGTTCTTAAGAATAAAACGGTGTCTGCAATTCTAAAACCATTTCAGTGACTTCATTACCAATCGTAATAGGTATTAGCAACCTATTTTCATCTACAAACCTAAGAAATAGGACATAGGAACCTAATAAATATGACATAGGAACCAAAAACTCAACCTAAATGTAGGCTGAGCAAATTGAACCTGCCGGTCGTAATGGAAGTATAATTTTCTTGCCATTAGAGCTTTGGATTTGATGTGTCAAGCTGCGTGCTTGCTGAAATTCAACAGTTAATACACAATAATCAAATGCACGTACAGGCGTTTTCAATCGACACGATGGCTGACAATCATATTCAATTACGAATGATAGCTTATCGCTTCGTAGAAACCATTAAACACTCAAGCCAATCAAATTAACCTTAATTTTACAATGCCAAACGTTATTTTAAATCACGAGGCAGTACAATACGGTGCCGTGACCTAGTACTTAACATGCTATCTGCACCTATTATTTCCTGGTTCAATTCCCAATGGCTTCCGGACACGTTTTATTTTCAGTATTTTTCAGCTAAAGTTCTTGTTGTACTTGATTTAAGAGCCTGCTGTAACATTGTATTAAAAGGTGTTAACAAAAAAACATTTTGCTATTCAAACAAGTTTCAAAGATCTTATCCCTCAAGACTCTGTTTTCCTGAAAGCCTTTTTCTGAAGAACTTTTCTAAAAAATCCGAACCGTCACTTTTTATCCGATCCTTTTGAGAAGTAAAAAGTTTATCATTATCGTAATCGAGTAACTGACACTGGATTTAATTTTAGATGGGCACCGAACTTATTTTACTTTCAAGATTTAACTATTTTACCCATTCTTATAAAGTAGCTATTTAAAATAAATCGTTAAAACCTTCTTGGAATGAGCTTATTTTTTCTTACTAGAAGATTGACCTGTACCATTAACGGTTCTGGAGTATTTTTATAGCATTTCTGAACTGTTGTTATAAAACGGTTCTAGAAGACAAACAATAAAAATGTTTGTGATAGGGAATGTTGTCTTTTCTAGGTGGCATTTTAAATTGAAACAAGCTGGAAACAAATACTCGTATGTATACTTTGGATAATATAATATTACTACAAATATTGTCGGTGTTAATTTCTTACTAATCCTATAAACCAATTTTCAAATAAAATACCAAATTAAACTCGACAATACCACCCCGACATATCAACTGACAGCTGAATTATTAAACGATAAAATCTTCACTTGCAACTATTATTCATTTAACACTATTTCAAAACATGTCTAAAAACATGATTTCAATTTAGTTATTTTGAATTTATACATTAGCTTGGTAAGCACTGTATTGCGTACAGTTTTGCAATTTTTTTGTAAAGGATAGTCTGTAATTTAAATTATTGTGTAGAATTCTTTCACATTTAAGTGTCAAATCCTACAGTTTTTTTTTGTAAAAACAAACATTTTTGGATATATGTTATTTTGATTTATAAGTCATATTTTATATGATTAGTTCAGTTTAAGATATTATGATGTGTTGATAGATTGAGACATATGTTGAGACATAATTAAATTTATATCGTACATAGATTGAGACATAATTAAATTTATATAGCACATAGATTGAGACATAATTAAATTTATATAGCACATAGATTGAGACATAATTAAATTTATATATTGTAGCATATAGATTGAGACATACTTAAATTTATATATTGTAGCATATAGATTGAGACATACTTAAATTTATATATTGTAGCATATAGATTGAGACATAATTAAATTTATTTGGTGAAAGGTATTTTTTTTACACATTGAGTCATGTTTTATAAAATTTGTTAAGGCTAAGTTATTTTGATCTTTTAAGTCATATTTTATTTAATTCGTTCAGTATTAATTATTTTGACTTTTTGATATTTTATTGAATTTGTTCACTTAAAGTTCTATTGACCATTTAAGTCGTATTTTGATTAATTTGTTCAGTTCAAGTCATTAAAACATTTTGATATTTTAAGTCATATTTAATTGATTTATTCGTTTGAGCTATTTTCATTTCTTAAACAATATTCAATTAAATTTGTTCAGTGAAATATGTTTCGAGTTTTTGATATTTAAGCCATAATTTATATAATTTGTGCAAATAAATACAGTAAAATCGACCAAAAAACATACCTTTCATGCGTGTTCGTTTTTATTAATATAGATAACACTTCTGTCGAGTTTCTCAAAATAATACCATCTTTCTGTGCAATTTGACCCAAAAAATTGGCGCACAAAAAAGACAATTTTCACAACAAACACCGTAATGCCATTCCATACTGTTGAAGCGTATTTTTTTACGCCAGCTCATCAGAATTGGGTGTTGATTTAGAATTCTTCCGAAATTATATCTGGTGTCGCTTCGTTGGATATTTTGGCATCATTTCAAAAATTCCATCTCTTTATACATGTATTATTTTTTGCTTCGGCCATTTTCATGCAAACTTACGACGAAAATGATGATTGTATTGTTCAAACACGTGGCGAATGTAGAATGGTAACTTTTAAAATAAAATAGTCGAATAATTATAAATTGATTCAATGATGAGGCATTGAATTTGTAGAAACATATACATTTTCTTATTCCCGAGCGATGCAAGGTTTTTCCCGAGAGATGTAAAGCGCAACGCTCAAACAAAGATTGTTTATTGGCCTTTCAAGTTCACCACTTCTCTTTTTTTACGTCGTCTTTGACTGTCCATGCAGTGAGACTCTGGAATCAGTTACAAACCAATATAAGACTTGCTCCGTCCTTGGCATGCTTTAAGGAGCGACTGAAAAAAACTCTTAATTTCTAGTCAGTAAAATAACGTGTTTCATTCCTGATTTTTCTTTTCCTTTCCTCTCCAACATCCCTTCCTTTTCTTTTGATTGATGATATCTCACTTTATATGCAAAATAATGTTCGGGTAATTATCCATATCTGTGGGGTTCGTGGACATATGCTCACGTATGTGTTTATGGATCTCGTGGGGATGGATAGTCATTTGAATGATTTATGCGACCACGTAACTTGCTTAATTAACTTTTGTCTAGTTGGTTGGAAGAGATTGCCGCCTGGCAATAAGCCCGCCAGATTGTATTTGCAATAAAAGTGTTAAATAAATGAATAAAGGGTCATATTTAGCTAAACATATCTGTCTTTTGCTCTATACATAACATCTATTATTTTTTTTGTATTCTAGTCTACTCTCGAATGCTGCACTGAACTGAAGCTGAGAGGAGCTGAACTGGTTGAATGTGACAAATAGACGCAAAATTAATATACTGTCACTAATATATTACATTAACTGTCTCGCCACCCCCTCTTATCTCACTGAGAATATTCACCGTCTTTCCGATCATGGATTTGCGTGAAACATTTATTCTCTCTCCCTGGCTCCATCCCAACTCATTGTCTGCGAAGACTGTTGGGGTCAGCTCTCCTCGTCCTCAGGTTGTATGCTCTTCTGTCCCGGACTACGTCCCCCAGGCCGTGCCTCTGCACCAGGTGAAACATTTATTGAACTTTTTATATTCTAGTTCACTCTTAAACTGGATCTTAATAAAGCTGAACTGGTTGAACGTTACAAATAGACACACAATTAACAAATTCTCACTGTTGTATACAATCCTTAACTGTCCAGCTACCTCCTGTTATCTCGCTGAATATTCAGCGTATTACCGATCATGGATTTGCATTACAGTTATCTCCGTTCACCGCTGTTCTTTTTTTTATTTCGTTTCTTATTGTACCTACAGTGAGACTCTGGAACCAGTTACAAACTAATAACTCGTTCCATTATTGTGCATGTTTTGAAAATCGACAGGAAAAACTATATTTCAAGTATTAATAAAATGTTTTATTCTGATTTTTTTTCTTTTCCTACCTACCATTTCTTCCTTTTCCTTTGATCGACGATATCTCACATTAATTTTTACTATGTATATTAATTAAGGATTTGATAAAGGTGAATAATTATTTGAATATATTTTTGCGACCATGCAACTTCCTTTATTTACTTTTGTCTGGAAGGTTGAAAGAGATTACCATTTGGTAACAAGCAGGTGAGATTTTTTTACAATGAAGTGTTAAATGAATAAATAAATTATGCGGAGCCAGGATATCTGTATTCCAGCACCTTAAAGGAGTTGAACTGGTTGAACCATAATTACGCCTTGCAAATTGAGCTGTAGGACTTTGTATTTGGAACCACGCAGATAATGTTTCAAGAATGAAACCTTCCTAATTAAGACATTGGTCAGCAGTCCTTTTTTGTTGCAGCTTTTTAAGAATATTCGTATTGCTGACCACAACTCTCCAAGGAATTTGAAGCATTCTCTTATTTAGACACATTTCAAAGGCTTCTAATCAGTTCATGGTGTTTGTTCACTTTGAGATTCCATATTTCTATTCCATAAAACAGTACATACCATACATTTCATTTGATTATTCTTTACCTAAGTTTTAAATTGATATAACCATTGCAGATAAATACCCATGTCTTGTTAACAAGGTTATAAAATGATTTTTTTTAATTTGACTATTTTTAAGGGCTTTTTATTAACAAAATTTATTATTTTAAAATGTACATATGTGGTTCACCTTATCAAAATGTACATATGTGCTTCAACTTTTGTTGGATATATCACACTACTTAGCAATTGCTACGAACCAGGGAAAAATGTTTAAAATGCCGTTTTTTAATCCACTTTGCGCAGATTTCTCCTGTTACACAAAGAGGGGTTGCTTCTAGCGTTAGCTTATTCGTAAGGAAAAATATCAGCCAGGATTCTTTTCATACTGCTAGGCGGTGTCGAGAATATATCCACTGTGCCATACAGTTGGTTCAATATCTCTATACCAAGCGAGATTGAGCGTTAAGCCATGATAGTTGTTCTGTAAGTTGGTTTGTAGAACAGAGGGTGATTCCTTGTACGGCTATATTTACTAGATACATAACATATAAACTTAGTGCTTCTAGAATTGCTGGACTGTTATAGCAACCTTAAAAAAACTTTCATTAACGATTTATCAATGCTCCTCATCATTCCTTTCTTTTACCTTAGATTGTTGATATCTCACTTTAACTTTTTTATAATGCACATCGTCCATGAATTTTGTTAGTGATTTTTAATTACTTTAGACCATGTTACTTCCCTTATTTATTTTTATCTGGTAGGTTGAAAGATATTGCTCCTTGTCAATAAACCCGCTTAATATTTGTACAAAAAAATATCAGACAAATAAAGGTGTCTAAATAAGACTGATTTAAAAAAAATCTAGTTTCCATCGGCAATATATCATAACCTTCAACACTCGGGGCTGGAAGGCACAGATACGTCTTAACAACTTGGCAACGGGGATCGCCATGATGGATCATAGAGAGTAAGGTTGAAAAAGAAGATATTTTACGGAGAAAAAAATATACGAAAAAATGACTAAACACACATTTTATAAAAATTTTATAATGTCGACTTTGCCAAGAACAAAAAAAAATACAAGACATGTTAGCGAACGCCACAAAAATGAGAAAGAGAAAAAACACTTGAATATGACTATAATGGTTGGAATTTTATTCAAAAAAGTGAAAGTCTCGGAACGACTGTCCCAAATTAAAAACTGTTTAGTTTTTTCATTCAAAATCTCAAGATAAACTCGTTTTTTTTTTAAAAAAAACTCAACTCGCATTCTTGAGTAAGTCATTCATAATAATTTATGACTCGCGGTTTTTGTTAATTTTTACAAAAAAATAATATATTCGAAATAATGTGGTAAGTTATTTTTTTTCAGAATTGTGCATATTCAATTTTATATTTTGGAGTCGAAGATTTCAGAGGAAGGGTAAATTAAGGTTTACAGTTAAAAATGATTACTTTATGGAGAATTCTCGGAATTTATCGGTATTTATTTCTTTTAATCTTTATTGTGTTGTGTTCAATATGGCAGGTATATTTGTTAGTATCAATTTCTTCCAACCAACAATATTTCTATATTATTGTTTTAAAATATTTTGAGTCAACTGTGGGGGATTAACATTATTGATATAGATACTAAAAATGATTCAATATTAAAATATAATAAAAATCTATGAATGTTTTGAAAATGAGTCAATATGTCAATATCAATATTAATCTAAAAATTATTTAATATTAAAATATAATCAAAATCTATAATGTTTTGAAAATGAGTCAATATGTCAATATCAATATTAATCTAAAAATTATTCAATATTAAAATATAATAAAAATCTATGAACGTATTGAAAATGGTCAATTTGTGAATATCTCTAAAATGAATCAATCTATGAATGCCTCGAAAATGAGTCAATTTGTGAAAATTTCTAAAATTATTCAATCTATTAATGTCACGAAAATGAGTCAATCTCTAAAATAATTCAACGTATGAATATCTCGAAAATGAGCCGATCTATGAATATTTCTAAATGAATGTATGATTGTCTCGAAAATGTGTTATTATCTGTGAAGATCTCTAAAATGAATCAATCTATGAATGTCTCAAAAATGAGTCAATCCGTGAAAATTTCTAAAATAATTCAATCTATTAATGTCACGAAAATTAGTTAATATCTAAAATAATTCAATGTATGAATACTTAGAAAATGAGTCGATCTGTGAATATTTCTAAATCAATATACTATATGATTGTCTCGAAAATCAGTACTGACAATTTACCCTTTAAAATATGCAAAAAAAAAAATGCTTGAAAACTTTATTTTTACTAGAAATGAAGTTTCTTTTGCTGATAAGTCGATGGAAAATGTTTTTCAAGTTTAGCAACTCACGTTATAGTATTTTTAAATCCTTTCTCGTGGAAACTTAGATACTGAATTCCTTTATGGGGATTCTAATGTACGGTTTGCAAAAACGACTAGCAACACAAAAGGGCAGGACCCAAAACATTTTAGACACGGAATAAATTAAAGTGATCCGACATTCAATTGATTTCAAATCGAGAGAGAGACAGATAATAGCATATATGAAAACGGAGATAGAAACAGTTTTGTATACATTTGGAAAAGAGTTCATTTCACATTCAAAACTTGGCAGCCTTATTAACTATACTTTATTATACATAATATTATTTATAGTTAAGGCATTAACCATGTGAAGGTTTAAAGACAATGTAATTTGTTTTATCAAACACTGTTTATTCCACTTAATGTAACGGTATACCATAAACCTACCGGTTTCAAAGTTTTCACCTCATCATCAGAGGAGCACAAACAAAACTTGATTGTGCCCCTCTGACGATGAGATGAAAACTTTAAAGACACTGTTATTTATTTTATCAAACACTTCATTGGCAGGGTTATACCGTTACATAAATGTTCGATAAAACAAATTACAATATTATACATTCTATGATTTGTGGTCATAATTCCCTTCAGCGTACAATAGAATAGTACCCGGCGGTAAGTAATACACTTTGGGCGTAAGAAAGAGACTGTCAATTTGTGGAGCGTCATCTCTGTCGCACGATGCGACTGACTAATCGCGACGGAACACGTGTATGAATGACAGAGACGACGCTCTGCAAACCGACAGTCTCTTTCTTAAGACCGATGTGTATAACTTAACGCCGGGTACTGTACTTAAGTGTCAACTTTGAGTGAGGTACATGGCAGTGCGATAATGCACTGGGCTTCTGTGCGGAAGGTCGCCGTTCGAGCTCCGCGATATCCTATTATCCTTGAAAGACACAGGTATTTTTTACGACTAGTATTCGAGGGTATAAGGACTTTGACTTGGCTTATATTTATTATTTCGAAAATAAATAAAAACATGTTGGTGTGCTTCAATCGTCCCACTTGAGAGTGTCATCGGATTCAGTAAAATGGAGATGAAGAAGGAACTATCCATAGGGACTCCTCCGGTGGTAATATAACATAGATTAGTGTGAAAAGTATTAACGACGGGTTAAAGGTCTAACATCGTGGAAGAAGAAACATGACTCGCAGTAAATATACTTGTGAAGTAACTTAAGGCCGGATATTTAATCAACATACTGAGTTGCCAGTACTTTCATAGAAAATTTCGAATACAGTAAAACTATCATTTGACGCCACTAGATTGGAATAGCCATTCGGTCCGAAGATGAACCAATATAAGGTAAAGCTGAGTTGAGTCTCTTTCAGAAATTATTCATTCGATTATCATCACAGTACGACAGAATGTGCTCTGCGGATAAATCCAGATGGTCGCAAAAATAACAAAAGTGTGAAGGGATAAAACTGAAGGTAGAGTTTGCCATTAAATTTTCCATAGCCAAAGAGAAGTTGGAAAGGGTATGGTTTGAGTGTATCCACAAGGAAGGGAGGCGCGTCCTGATGCAAGGAAAACAATAAATGACTGTCTTCCACCGGAGGAGGACGATCAATAATATTTACAACTAAGCCTCTAGGCAGGCTTTAATAATCACGCGAGGTAACAAATCATACAATGAAATGCATTTACAGGCTAAGCTTTGGTAACATAGTTAGGCTTTCAGCATATTCTCGTAAGACACCAAAGGCTTTCAGCATATTCTCTTACGACACCATATGTTTGGATTCATAGACCAGCCTAAATACTTAAAACCATAAAACAATATGGTTTATATTAAGATTCTCACCTCATACACTCCAAATTTTAAAGTGAGGCAATGCCACCCCGCAAATCCCTTATTCAAGAATTTTCAACAAATTTGTATGACATAAATACTAATTTATTCAGTAAAAAAATAAGATTAAGTATTAAGTCGGTCGGAGGTTAGACTATAAATAATTGTCTTAGTTTACATTTTGTGCAAAGAGGGCGGTGGTTTTATGTATTTTCCCCGGATGCAGAACAACCTCGCTATGTCATTGTAAGCAATTAATGGGGTCACTGTTAAAAATAATATGTTACAAATTTAGCGTTGAGATTTAACTATAATACTTTTATAATTCTTTAAAACTAACATTACTCCTAATAATCTAGCCTTAGAATTAAGAACCACTGGAGTAGTAGGTACGTAACTTGCAGTGTATCATATTACGTGTCGGAAATATTACAGCACTTGAAGAGGCAACAACACTAGCGAACATACGTCACTTGCGAGTATTGTTACAAGACAACATCTTTAACCCTTCCTTCCCTGTGATGTGTAACTAGTACACATTGCTTCTAAAAACCTTAATATCTCTACAAATATAATAAATACTGGATTCAGATTTTAGATATTCCTCCGTCATACATTTAAAATAATATTAATTATAATTAGCACTTATCGGCCGCATCAGAGATATTTTATGAAAATCGGGAATAAATTCACCAATACAATCAAACGTGTGCCAGTGTGTGACGTAGGTATAATTCTAAAAATACCGCTATAGTTGAGAAACGACGCTATTCACATCTCATTATCACTCTACTTTGGTATATGGGAACGAAAGAAATAGAATCTCAGTTCACTCGCTTCTCTCGCTTCAGTAGCTCGCGAGCATTCGTTTGAGGTGGTCTCTTCGCCCGTTTTGTGAACGTCGGCCGATGGTTTTTTTCATGTTTTTTTTCAGCAATCAGATTTCAATTATTATCACTTTTGACTTAAAATTTAATTAATTTAAGCGATTGACTATGAATATTCTTATTTTTCCGATTTTAAATCGCCCATTTTTACATATGTATTGATGTGTATTGAATACACAGCACAGGAACGTGCGGATTTTTTTGGCACAGAAAGAGAAAGGTCAACAAGACTGGCACAATTGAGAATCGAATTCATTACGCCCGGGTTGGAAAAAAAGCCATCTAAACAACTATAGTTCGGAAATTCTAGGATGAGTCCTGTGACAGCTCACAAATTTGCCCCAATACAACCTTGTAACGATGTTCAGTAACTTGAATTATTTTATAAACTTTAATATAAGCCTCAATTCTAATAAATAGCAAGTTATTTAGGTAAATACATTACATAAGGTTGTATTGGGGCAAATTTGTGAGCTGTCACAGGACTCATCCTAGAATTTCCGAACTATAGGAAACGGAGGCTTTATAAACTATACGTTTGAGGAGAACTATAAATTTGTTGGACAATGAAATGTAGTATGTTTATATGTGATGAGCGAGTTAAAATGGACATTGAAAGAAAGGTAGCGACATGAAACAAGGTAAAACGGAGCAATTGATGTAGTAAGCAACCACCACGTTATATCAAAATGAGCAAAAAAATACATAATAATGTGTAAGTGCCCACTTTGATGTGTTTAAGGGAAACTTGTACTTTGGCAGAAGAGAGATACAAGGAAGATTAATGTTGTGGAGATACGGGCACTAAAAAAAAGTGTTAAGCCTGTGTGTATTACTTACCGCCGGGTACTGTACACGTATGTGTAAAGTACCCGGCAGTAATCAAATGGATAAAATTCTGAAGTGGAAAAGAGTGCAAAATATCTACGCTAATGTGAATTCGAAAGGTTTATCCTAAGATAGAAAAAAAAATGGATACATTCTCTCTGCGATATCGAATGGAGTGAAATTACGGTGGTGAAAAAGATTTTTTTGTGAAATTTTGCAAAAATACTGAATAGTTTGAAAAATTTATCTTTTAGCACTCAACAGCTGTCGACGATTTTTGAATATTTTAAGTTTTGGAAACTTCGCAACGTCCTGACCAACTGAAATTTTCGCTTCTTCATCCCTCGTTTCCCCTTTCTTATTTTCAACTTGGCAAATTTTCAGGTTGGACAAGGGTCCGTAAAGGTCGCATTATTTGCAAATTTTTAGTTACTGGACATGTGTTACGAATCATTGCTCGGTTGGTATATTTATATAGAAAGTTATGTGTTTGTTTGGTTTTATATGGAAGTATAGGTTTGTTTAGAAAGTTATTTCTTATTTTATTAAAAATTTTGAAGGAAAATTGCATCAAATTACCGCGGACAGAGGTTTTTGACATTTTCAGTGTATTTTTTAACGCTAGTTTTCGATCAAAGTCTTTATTTGGTCGTCAGCAGTAGGTAGTGCGTCAACAACCTTCTAAAGTGGACACAACCTTCAAATGCCGTATCATAATTAATTATATTTTAAGCCATATTTGACACACAATTCCTAAGTGCATAGTCGCCAAATACTTATTGGACGTATCTTTTGTTGTTTGTCTATCATTTTTCGTCTTAAGCGGTTGTAAAAAAGCATTGAGCATCGAAAAAAAACTCACTTATTTTGTTCCATCTTTAAAACGACTGTATGTGTATAGACATTGATATTTCTTGTATGTTGGATATGACATTTGCGTGTTATAATTTGATGTGTAAATCTTTGACATTGAAATTCTTGGTTTTGTATTTGAAATGTTCTTGTAAAATTTATGTTTGTTTAACTCCGATCGTGTTCGCGACCGCAAGGGAAATAAAAGACTTGCGGACGTGAAACTTGCGGACAAAACCCTGAAAGTTGTTGTATTTCGCGGGGAACGGGCGCTTGTGATGACCGACCGACCATTAATAAGGAAGGTCCCTTTTTAGGGAAAATTATATTCTCAGTAACAACCGACTCTACTGTGTTTTACTTTGAGACACGCTACCGACCTGCCTGAGAGGAATCTCTCCACCCCGCTACCTTCTTCTTCTGATCTACGCTTTGGAATTCGCTACCTCAATTCTCCGAGCACTGCGCAGCAACCAACGCGCCTAGTTACAGTTCATTTGTACCCTATCCAGTACAACGACTCTAAAAAATCTGTTCAAGTAATTTAGGTTAACAATGGTCGAAAAAATGTGATTTACCATTGCTTTTCTTAATAATATAACATATATTCAGCAAGTGAACAATGCAGATAAAAAAATTAAAAAATATATATTATTTGTTTATTTATTTTGATAAAGCTTTCATATACAAGTTAAACCCAATTATAAACAAAGCTTGAAAGAAATTATACATAGTAAGAAGAACTAAAAACTATTTACATACAAATCTTTAACATACATTTTATATGTAGCAGAAAAAAAATAAAGTTAATAGTTATCAGTTCGGTCGAAACCACTTACTTCCATTACTAAGAAAACTCATAATGCTTTCTTTAAAAACATTATCGGGAATGTTGAAGTGTCAATATCCGCGGCTTCATTTAGAAGGGACAGCCCGTCATACAGTAGGAGAGTACATGTCAGGTAAGTTCGACTTATTGGCGGTTTAAATAGGTCAATATTTCTGTACCTCGAATAGTTTTCAGGAACATAAAACCTTACAATTTCCAACATAGTAGGATTAGGTGTAGCTCCCGTCAGCAATTTAAAAATATAAGAAGAGACTTACATCCTTCCTCACGCTAAGAAGGCAGTATCTAAATATATCTATAGGAGAAATATAAAACCACTTAACTGATATCAGTTAATGTTTTTGAATCAATAATTACTTAGTTAAGCTACGTTTGTGGAATAGTTTAAAAGATGCCTGTCTTTTAACCCGAGGGTTCCAGGCTGGATTCGCCTTATTGTATAATAATTTCAGATATTGCCTGCATTTTAACTGCATTTTCGGCTTTAATTACATTTTACGATACCCAATGCATTTCTTTTTGTTTTATAATTTAAAAATACCTTCATGTCGATCTTCATCTTTATGTCTAGACAGGGAATAATATATTCATCCTTAATAATCGAATATTTCCGAAGATTATTGCCCTAAAATATAATTAACGATCATCAGAGCGGGAAATAATACTCGACCACGATTAAAAGCCTATATTTATTTATTTATGTAGTGCAATTTGTTTTTTTAATACTAGACAATCCGCGCAAACAAGGATGATTTGTGCTGCCAAATTAAAGTCATTATGCAATTGTATAAATCAATATAATAAAACTTAATTAAAAAAAATGACAAATCTAGATACTTGAAGTTTCAATTGATTGAAATTCAAAAATTTAAGCATCGATCTATAAGTGGAAAAGTTCCACGAAGAAAGAAGAAACGCAACATTCATTGGACGCGGTAAAGATATGACTTTTAGAACATCAAATCTGTGTCGCAAAGGATAACCAAAAAATACATGGTCTATAGTTTCAGTACCCAGACCACACTCGCAGTCAGGATTTTCCACAATACCCATTCTGTCAAGGTGAGAGACCACACTCGCAGTCAGGATTTTCCACAATACCCATTCTGTCAAGGTGAGAGACCACACTCGCAGTCAGGATTCTCCACAATACCCATTCTGTCAAGGTGAGTAGCCACCACGCAGTGGCCTGCCCGCAAACGACATATGACAGACACTTCCATCTTGTTAAACCAAGGTTTAAAGAGGTAGATTTTTAGATTGATTTATATCTAATTTAATAGCTATTAAGATAAATATTAAATAAGTGTTTGTAGTGCATAACTCATTCGTAAAAAAAACAGAAATAACTACGTACGTGCTTACTACTACTACCATTCATAAAATACAAGCATGTGACAAGCCAGGGCTCATGAGACACAAAGCAGTACCATACAAACAAATCAACTGTTTGGAAAAAAAATCTTATAATTCATCCCCTCAACACATGTGTGTATTAAAAACACATATCGAAATTTCAACATAACATACATTATCGAGACTGGAAAACTTGAGAGAAATCAACAAAGACTGGAGAGAAATCAACGAGAATAAATAGAAAGAAAAATACAACGAGAGTCATGGTGTCGGATTTATGGTCCAAACATACATAAATACTTCCCGAGAGAACTTTTAAAGGCATTTAAAGTGTTTCCAAATATGTCGTATTCTGCAGTATACGCATTATCCTATCGGTCTAAAAAGGGTTTGGAATGATTCGAGTAATATTTTGTTAATTCTAGTACAACTCTCGCACGGGAACATATCCGACAATCTCGTAATTCTCGTAGAAATTCGGAAACTTCAATAACTTGAGACAGTATATTGTTTAATTTATCAGGATCAAATCAGACAAATTATAGTTTCAAATGTGATACTGACTAATTATAGTTTAAACTATTATGTCTAAGACAGTATATTGTTTAATTTATCAGGATCAAATCAGACAAATTATAGTTTCAAATGTGATACTGACTAATTATAGTTTAAACTATTATGTCTAAGACAGTATATTGTTTAATTTATCAGGATCAAATCAGACAAATTATAGTTTCAAATGTGATACTGACTAATTATAGTTTAAACTATTATGTCTAAGACAGTATATTGTTTAATTTATCATGATCAAATCAGACAAATTATAGTTTCAAATGTGATACTGACTAATTATAGTTTAAACTATTATGTCTAAGACAGTATATTGTTTTATTTATCAGGATCAAATCAGACAAATTATAGTTTCAAATGTGATACTGACTAATTATAGTTTAAACTATTATGTCTAAGACAGTATATTGTTTTATTTATCATGATCAAATCAGACAAATTATAGTTTCAAATGTGATACTGACTAATTATAGTTTAAACTATTATGTCTAAGACAGTATATTGTTTTATTTATCAGGATCAAATCAGACAAATTATAGTTTCAAATGTGATACTGACTAATTATAGTTTAAACTATTATGTCTAAGACAGTATATTGTTTAATTTATCAGGATCAAATCAGACAAATTATAGTTTCAAATGTGATACTGACTAATTATAGTTTAAACTATTATGTCTAAGACAGTATATTGTTTAATTTATCAGGATCAAATCAGACAAATTATAGTTTCAAATGTGATACTGACTAATTATAGTTTAAACTATTATGTCTAAGACAGTATATTGTTTAATTTATCAGGATCAAATCAGACAAATTATAGTTTCAAATGTGATACTGACTAATTATAGTTTAAACTATTATGTCTAAGACAGTATATTGTTTAATTTATCAGGATCAAATCAGACAAATTATAGTTTCAAATGTGATACTGACTAATTATAGTTTAAACTATTATGTCTAAGACAGTATATTGTTTAATTTATCAGGATCAAATCAGACAAATTATAGTTTCAAATGTGATACTGACTAATTATAGTTTAAACTATTATGTCTAAGACAGTATATTGTTTAATTTATCAGGATCAAATCAGACAAATTATAGTTTCAAATGTGATACTGACTAATTATAGTTTAAACTATTATGTCTAAGACAGTATATTGTTTAATTTATCAGGATCAAATCAGACAAATTATAGTTTCAAATGTGATACTGACTAATTATAGTTTAAACTATTATGTCTAAGACAGTATATTGTTTAATTTATCAGGATCAAATCAGACAAATTATAGTTTCAAATGTGATACTGACTAATTATAGTTTAAACTATTATGTCTAAGACAGTATATTGTTTAATTTATCAGGATCAAATCAGACAAATTATAGTTTCAAATGTGATACTGACTAATTATAGTTTAAACTATTATGTCTAAGACAGTATATTGTTTAATTTATCAGGATCAAATCAGACAAATTATAGTTTCAAATGTGATACTGACTAATTATAGTTTAAACTTTTATGTCTAAGACAGTATATTGTTTAATTTATCAGGATCAAATCAGACAAATTATAGTTTCAAATGTGATACTGACTAATTATAGTTTAAACTATTATGTCTAAGACAGTATATTGTTTAATTTATCAGGATCAAATCAGACAAATTATAGTTTCAAATGTGATACTGACTAATTATAGTTTAAACTATTATGTCTAAGACAGTATATTGTTTAATTTATCAGGATCAAATCAGACAAATTATAGTTTCAAATGTGATACTGACTAATTATAGTTTAAACTTTTATGTCTAAGACAGTATATTGTTTAATTTATCAGGATCAAATCAGACAAATTATAGTTTCAAATGTGATACTGACTAATTATAGTTTAAACTATTATGTCTAAGACAGTATATTGTTTAATTTATCAGGATCAAATCAGACAAATTATAGTTTCAAATGTGATACTGACTAATTATAGTTTAAACTATTATGTCTAAGACAGTATATTGTTTAATTTATCAGGATCAAATCAGACAAATTATAGTTTCAAATGTGATACTGACTAATTATAGTTTAAACTATTATGTCTAAGACAGTATATTGTTTAATTTATCAGGATCAAATCAGACAAATTATAGTTTCAAATGTGATACTGACTAATTATAGTTTAAACTATTATGTCTAAGACAGTATATTGTTTAATTTATCAGGATCAAATCAGACAAATTATAGTTTCAAATGTGATACTGACTAATTATAGTTTAAACTATTATGTCTAAGACTTAAGCTTCATATACTCGTATATGTGATGTGAAAATGTGTGTTTAATTCTCTCTAAAGTGTTGAAATAGACAGCATAATAAGGAGTTCAAATATTGGAGTTGCATTCAGATTTACTTATTTTTAGAGTGCTATAGTCAATTTTGATTGCATATATTCCGTTAAGCCCGAAACTCGCCAAAAAATTGTGGTAATTTTTTCAACGTAGGTTTTTATCACATGTTCAAAGTATTATAATTTTAATTACACGATAAAAATTACTTCTCTGTGGTAAGCATTGTTTACAACATATTTTCGTGTAACAGTAACTTCCGATCTTGTTTCATTAAAAATTGATCACCAATCTTACAGATTTGTTACCACAGATTCACCTCTTATCTTCATACACATCACATAAATTCTAACTAAATAGAGAAAGACTTACAAAAAAAAAACATAGTGCAAATGGGAGTATAAGGCATGAGAAAGGAAGACCAATGAAATATGTTTTGATCAATGAATGCCCAGTCAGAAGGACAGAGAAATCATTGGAATTATTTGAAACGGTGAATGATTATGGAAAATTTGAGTCGAGATAGAAAAATCTGGTTCTCTGTCGTCTTTGCCTACCTCGTCAGAGAGATTGCGTTGTATTGTATTTATTTATTTAACACTTTTATTGCAATATAATTTGGCAGTCTTATTGCCAGGTGGCAATCTCTTCCAACCAACTAGACAAAAGTTAATTAAGCAAGTTACGTGGTCGCATAAATCATTCAAATGACTATCCATCCCCACGAGATCCATAAACACATACGTGAGCATATGTCCACGAACCCCACAAATATGGACAATTACCCGAACATTATTTTGCATATAAAGTGAGATATCATCAATCAAAAGGAAAGGAAGGGATGGTGGAGAGGAAAGGAAAAGAAAAATCGGGAATGAAACACGTTATTTTACTGACTAGAAATTAAGAGTTTTTTCAGTCGCTTCTTAAAGCATGCCAAGGACGGAGCGAGTCTTATATTGGTTTGTAACTGATTCCAGAGTCTCCCTGCATGGACAGTAAAGGACGACGTAAAGAAAGAGGAGCGGTGAACTGGAAAGGCCAATAAACAATCTCTGTTTGAGCGTAGCGCTAATCCATGATTGGAAAGAAGCTGAAAATTTTCGGCGAGATAAGAGGGTGCGGCGGGACAGTTAAGGATATTATACAATAGAGACAATATCTGAATTTGGTGTCTATTTCTAACATTCAACCAGTTCAATGCCTTCTGATATGAAGTTACATGGTCGTATTTTCGTAGGTTGAAAATAAATCTTAGACACACATTTGTACGCTGCTAAGCTGATATAGGTATGATAGTATAAACATTACCATATTGGCTCATTTCTAAAAAGTCTATGCAACCTATCTAATAGGTTTAAGTGTCGCAAATGGATTGATTTCAAACTTTCTCTCTTTTAATTCAAGTCCCTTAATGAATGTCTACATTGTATCTTTTGAATCTGAGCTTAAGAGTTGTTCTTTTGGAGAGAAGCAGAACTTTGAGGTTGATTTAATTTAATAAAATAAATAGGTTATTTCAAATTAATCCAATAGGGCTGGGTTTTATGACACAGCTTGTGCAGTTGCTGATCTTGTATATTAGAAAGGTTAGAGATATAGGTGGTATGTATAGCTTTAACGTGTTTCTCGCGGGAAGCACAAACGCCTGTGATCTGATCTGTAGCATTCCTTTGTGTATTTTACGTAATGTTTAGTTTATCTCCTTTATTTAATGAGTCTCCTTAAGAGTAATGACTATTATTTATTATCAGAAAATTACTTGAATGCCATGTTTACTTGGTGGTGTAATCAAATATCAGTGGTTCTAAACAAAATACGCTTTTAAACTTAGAAATTAAAAAACGCCGAAATTGTGCCGCGCACAGGATTCGTGGAATTTGATTTTTAACGCGGTGTACAGGTTAAGAAACACTTGAAGACAATCTTTTGTGAGAGTTCTTATAAAAAATATGAGTGAGTTCAAATCCTGAATTAGAGCGCCCTTTAGGAGTGTTTGTTCTCTAAATGGCGCTATATAAATCGCTTTTAATTTTTATTACTTTATTAGTTTGCCTTGATAACAAATTGATAAATTTAAGTAAGTTCTTGTTCAACCTAGCAACACCGACGAACAGCACAAAATCATATATAAATCAATAATGTCTTCCTTAGGCAGTACGACTCCCTTTTCCCTGTGATCAAACTCTGAAAACAGCTGACTACAAAGTTCCGGAAGGTTGCTCGGCCACCCCCTTACCAGGGTCATGAATCAATTTTCACTCCAATTGCCAGGGACAGTGTGATTTGGATCCACAACCATTCCATTATTGGACCAACCTTTTTACTTATTTGATAGTAAGACCAAATAAGTAGAAAAACTGATAAATGTATGGCGAATGAATCTGCAGGAAAAAAAGTCTCTATTTATGCGAATAATGTGTTGATAATGAAAACTACACCTAGTCCTCGGTTTACGCGTTTTATATCTTAACGTGGTTAAGTGCCGTTAACGGATTGATTTTAAACTTATTATCTTTCTATTCAAGTCCATTAATAATGTCTCCGTTGTATCTTTCGAATACATGATTATGTAAATGCAGTTAACAGATTGATTTTAAATGTTGTATCTTTCTAATCAAGTCCATTAACGGGCATAAGCTATATTGTAGAAAAATAAAAGTAAGCTAAAGCTTATTAAAAAAGCTATACTATATAAAAGCTACTTATCTTAAAGCTACTATACATAAACAACTCAACATAACTTAATGCTATTGAGCAATAAACACAAAAATCGGCTTAAAAAAAGCTACAGCAGATTAAATCTGTCGTTAGTTTTAGAACCATGATGTCGTTGCAATCAAATCTTTTGGTTTTGATCTTTCAAAACTGCTTGCTTTCTGAAGTGTAACCATTTGCATATCATCATCATCACCACGGCTGGCTCCAGTGCTGGAGATAGGACTCCCCTTTAATTCATTCCTATTAAAGGCACATTTCTTTCAGTCACTTTTCTGATGTCATTTGACCATCTTGCTATGGCTTGCAACACTTCTATGACTTGCCACACTTCTTGCTTTCCTGTTCTTAGTTACCACTCGAGTACTTTCGCGGTCCACCTATCATCGTTTCACCCAGCAATATTTGTCTGTCAGTTATTATCGGTACATTTGACAATCTAAAACCATTTTTATACAATAAACGAATCGATAGGCTACCATCCCTCGTGATCGAGCGTAATCTTCTAGATGAAAAATGTATATACGTTTATTGACTTATTTTTTGCATGCTGTTACATTTCAGCGAACACACATTTTTGATAGGTCAAACCCAAAGTTTCGATGGCAAGGAAATTTAACTTTCAAGATGATTGATAAATTTAATCTAATGCAAACTTTCGTTATCATATAACATACAGCGATATTTTTAAGTTGCTTAATAGTACTATAAAAACTTGATTATAAGTAGCACATAAGTCACAACAAAACATAAATTCAAATATTAAAAAAACGAAAACATACACAGGCATCATCGATCTATAAAGTGGCTGACATAATCGATCATGAGGAATTATCTAGCAATATAAATCACAATACAATAAACTAAGTTATTCTGATAAAAGTCCGAAAAGCATATGACGTCGTGCTTCAAGCACAAATTGGTAAGTGTCAAATTATGAAAAGTGAGATTTTTCGCTAATTTTATTATTAAACGGTCAAATGTGTTGTGATGCACTGTCGTAGAATACAGTGCAACCTGTTGGGCTTATTGCTATGTGATTATCTCTTTCGACCAACCAGAAATATGTTGAAGAGGTCTTATGTTAAGTGAAAACTAGACTAGAATATTTTTTTTTAATTTGTAGATTCTAATATGAATAGTAATCTACGGATACCCTGGACTGATATGGTCAGCAATACAAGGGTTCTTCAAAGAGCCAAAGTTGATAGAGAGTTGCTGACTAATATTAAAATCCGAAAGGTGTCCTACTTGGGTCATGTACTTAGAAGAGCAAAGTACAAATTACTGCACCTGATCATCCAAGGCAAAATAGAAGGCCGAAAAGGTGTTAGCAGGAGGCAAATCTCCTGGCTCCGCTATATACGGGATTGGACTGGCATAAGGGACGTTGGAGATCTTTTTCGGGCTGCCGGGGACTAAGATATCTACTCTCAAGTGATATTCAACGTTGGGGGGACCTGATATGACACTGAGAAGAAGAAGAAGAATGCGAATAAAATACGTAACCATCGGACGGACATCAGGTATTTTATCAATTAGATAAAATAAGTCAACTAATGTGCATATCTGATAAAAAATATGAAAAAAATAATATTTTAAATGAAAATTCCATTTTACACACAATTGAAAAATATGTTAAATACCCAGATGTGTTCTCCTGAAAATAATTTCGTATTTCTCAGAAAAATGTAGTTAGGACAAGATTTTCGTGTTTACTTCATTTAGAACGCGCTGAAAATATATTATATTAATATAAAAAATATTAGTTAAGCGCATTTTTTGGTCAATATTTATTCGCTCCAGCAGTTTTAGGTGTGATTTTAAAGATTGAAAAAAATCTTCGGTGCTAGTTGCAATGAGAAAAATGCGATACAAAATAAAATAAAGTATATGGTGACTATGCACTCGACAAAACCTATTACTACTGATAATGACCAAATCAATTGGCTTTGATTGGAAATACAGAGTTTTTTTAACATAAAAGATAGCTAAGATACTGAAAAAGTTAAAATTCAACGTCTACGAATATTTGGTGAAGCTACGCTATTGAATTTTGGCTATAATATTTGGCGAAATTACTTATAGAACAGTCACATAACTGAAACATATGTAAGTTCAGATGGATATATCGCCTGTATATCGCCTGTATCGATATAGTGGCGAAACTACAAAAAATAAATTTTCGAGTTAAGACTACTAAATAGCACTAAAATGACTCCTTTTTTACGTGCATAAGTGGCGAAAGTATATTTCAACTCCTTGACGCTTCAAGGAGTTGAAATATACTTTCGCCACTTACGCACGTACAAAAGGACTCATTTTAGTGGCATTTGGAAGTTTTAACTCGAAAATTTATTTTTTTAGAGTTTCGCCACTATGATTCTCAACAGGCGATACAATCTATTGGAAGAAGTTTCAACTTTCATATTGAAATATCTCTAAAACAATAAAATGTTAGTTGCCAATTTGTGTCTGAAACCTGATGATACTCGTAAAACCTTTTTTGCGGGATTTTCTATAAAAAACAGCAAAAAAATATTTTTTATGAAAAGCCATAAATAAAGTCATTTATTACAATATTAAGCATGGTATATGTATTAGTGCTACTTGTCCAGCGGAATCGGCACCTGGCATTATCCCCTCGTCTGATTGGCGGACACGCTAAGCCAATCAATCAACCCCGCTGGAGGGAAGAGGAAAATACTCTGAGAAGTCAAAGGACCTGCCGAAACACCTGACTTAGATGAAAAATGAACGGAGAGGAAATATTTGAGAGAAAAATATTTTTGAAATGAAATTATGCCACGAGTTTAAAACTAGAGGACCGTTTTTACCGTGGACGTGAAATAAATTATAAAAAAAATAATATTTTTCTATTTACACGTGTAAATTTATTATTGATCACGTATTTCATGTCATTTATTTCTTTTTCACAAAACAATACTACTGCAGTAAAAATCATTAAAAATAAGTTAGTCAAAATAATAATAATTTCATTTATTGATAGCAAATAAGTTAGTCAAAATAATAATAATTTCATTTATTGATAGCAAATAAGTTAGTCGAAATAATAATAATTTCATTTATTGATAGCAAATAAATTAGTCAAAAAAATAATAATTTCATTTATTGAAAGCAAATAAGTTAGTCAAAATAATAATAATTTCATTTATTGATAGCAAATAAGTTAGTCAAAATAATAATAATTTCATTTATTGATAGCAAATAAATTAGTCAAAATAATAATAATTTCATTTATTGATAGCAAAAAAGAAATTAATGAGAAGAAAATATACAAAAATATAGGTTTCATCATCATTATCAACCAGAGTCGATGGACTGCTGCATGAAAGTCTCCCCAAGTTGACTTCAAATAGTTCGGTTTTTTGCTCATCGATGCCATGTGATGGTGCCATGCTTCCTGATTTCATCTAACAAGCGTACCTTCGGACGTCTTCTGGGCCTCTTTATGCCTCTTGGGTACAATTGGGTTATTTCGAATGTCCATCGGAAGTCTGATATTTTGGCTATGTGCCCTGCCCATTGCCACTTGATTTTCTTACACACCTTTATAACGTCTTCTAACTTTGTTATATTGCGAATCCAGGTGTTTTGTTTACGGTTTCTTTTAGTATATCTCAACATGCATCTCTCGCATCTATACGCAAGTACTGGGAGAATACACTGGTTGTAGATTTTTCGCTTCAAATATATTGGGACATTTCTTTCGAAGATGTTGTTCAAACGTCCAAATGATCTCCACGCTAGTTTTGTCCTTCGTGCTACTCCGCTATGCCATGTACAAAGGAAATAAGTTGGGCCAAATACACATATTCCTGAACAAGTTCTAGCGGCTTTCCATCTACGATTATTGGTTTTGGGGTACCCCGATATAGGTGTTATACTATTTATCTTAGAAACAAGATAAATAAGATACTATCAAAATGTCTGAGCTCATCTTGTACGACTTATCTATATAATGCCGAAAGTGTTATTATCACACATCGGAAGATGTTCTTCGTTTTCTGCGGTTTTCTCAACAAATATAATTTTCAAAACGTATGCAGATGTGGGCAAGTATTTAATTTAATGGCCGCAACCCCTTCATTCCTATCCTCATTTTTTTATAATATTTTTAATCTAACAATAATAATAGGTTCAAATACCGATAAGGAGCGCCCTAGAGAAAAATTTGATCTGTAAACGGCACTATATAAAGTTTCTTTTAATTATTGTTATTATTTCTCGTATCAGGCAACATCCATGCTCTAAACACTAGTGAAGACATGACACTGAGAAGAAGAAGAAGTGATACAAATAATTACCGAACTCCACAAGTGTCCTTGGTAACGAGAGTAATCTAGAAACCGGCCGGACAATAATAAAAACAACGTAAGCAGACAACATAGTGTAATAATTGATAGTTTACTTTGTATTTACTTACGGGTGTTCTATAAATATGTTGCCAACTTAAGAGGTATCAAATTGACTGAGTCAGATGCCGTGCGGCATGCCAAATTGTCATTTTGATTAATGGCTAGGCCATCCAAATGTTACTTTTTTTAATTATACCAAAAGGAAAAAAGAAGACCGTGAAAGATCAAGAAAACAAAGGGAATTGAGTGATTGGATCGGATCGGGGGATGACGTATCGATTTATATGTAGCCAATTTATATTATTGGGAAAAATATAATATTTAACTGTTCGAAATGAAATATCGGAGAGCTTTTGTTGTTATCTAATGAAAACGATTTTTTTTTGTAATTTTTTAATTTATAAATGTAATGTCAAATATTTTTGATGATCTGTTCTTATTTATATTAATTATATTACAAGAAAAAAAAAATGTATATTGCGTCATTAAGAGAGCAGATTTTTCTCAAGGTCGCTCTAACTCTGGATTTAAACCCATTATTAAAAAAAAATCTAAAAATTAGAGAATAAATAAGTATAAGTCGGGTATTATAATAGGAAAGTGTTTATTTTTTTTATTTTACTTCCTTTTACTATGTTGTACTACATTTTATTTTACTTCGTTTAACTATATTTTAGTTCATTTGACTATATTTTACTACATTTTATTTTTCTTCATTTTACTGTTATATATTTTACTACATTTTATTTTACTACATTTTATTTTACTTCATTTAACTTCATTTTAGTTCGTTTGACTATATTTTACTACATTTTATTTTTTCTTCATTTTACAATTATATATTTTACTACATTTTATTTTACTTCATTTTACTTTTATATATTTTACTACATTTTATTTTACTATAATATTATATATTTTACTACATTGTACTATTATATATTTTACTACATTTTATTTTACTTAATTCCGTTTTATACCACTTAATCTCATTTTATTTTATATTATTCCAATGGTTACAGAAATAATCTTTTTGACTTAAAGATTGATATATTATAATTTGTTTTATCAAATACTGTTTATTCCATTTTATGTAATGGTATAACCCTACCGGTTTCAAGGTTTTCACCTCATCATCAGGGGAGTACAAGCAATACTTGTTGAACTTCAGGAGTCTTGTTTTTGCTTCCCTGATGATGAGGTGAAAGCCTTGAACCCGGTAGGGTTATACCGTTACGTAAAGCGGAATAAACAGTGTTTGATAACACTAATTACAATATCTTTAAACATCCACAATTTTAATGCCTTAACTATAAATAATTTTTTTATTTATTTATTATTACACATGACAAGAAAAACAACAGGTAATTTGATTTGGACATACAATTTTAATGGATCTGGGTTTGTTGCCTTACATTTGTCGTATCACCAGTAAACTAGGCTTTTGCCTGTATCTCACTGAGGATATGATTGATATATTAATTAGCATTGACACGTAAGCATTGTTCTACAAAAGAAAAACAGTACAAGTCGAACAACACAATAAAACAAATCCATACGTACAATTCAATCAATTCATTCCGGCAAGAACAACTTCTTCAGTTTATTCCTGTAAGTGGCCATTGCTATATCGAATCCATACAATTTATTTATTTATTTGACCATATAACAAATTAATTTAAAAAGTTTTTACTTAAACCTTATTAATGAAAGACATCGATTCACAAATTTTAACTCTCTAAAATTGTAGAAGCTCGTAGAATCCGTATCACTAACTTATTTGTCTATTGAAACAGAGTTTACTATCCGACGACACCAAGAAATTCGATGCTATTTTAGAAAAATACTAACACCCACGACTCTTTAAAAATAGACAGAAACACTTGTTATTATTAAAATATAATTAGTTGTAATAATTATTATCTAGTTGTAAGTTAATATGTTGGCGTTAACTATTTATAAAAAATAAAATTTTAAGATCATTAAAAATAAAAATTACACGTAGAAAATTAATATTAAGTTATTCATAGTTAAGGCATTAACACTGTGGACGTTTAAATACATTCTAATTTTAGTCCAACACTGTTAATTCCCCTTTACACAACTACATAAGCCTACCGGTTTCCAGGTTTTTACCTCAACATCAGAAGATGAGGTGAAAACCTTGAAACCGGTAGGTATACCGTTATGTAAAGTGGAATAACTGCGTTGGACTAAAAAAAATACAAAAATTAAGTTAGCTTATAGTTATAATATAGATTTAAGATTTGTTCCTAAGTTATAAATTTGTTTATGGGTATAGCCTTTAGCAAATTTGTGTTTGGATATAGCTTTTGGCAAATTTGTGTATGGGTATTGCCTTTGGCAAATGAATGTATAAAAATATTATTTTATCAAATAACTAAAAAAACAAGTGTTAAAACTGATAATGATTTTAACACTTTTTTTCTATCGCTCTCGTAAAAAGCGAAATAGTTTATTCATAAGACCTTTCACTTTAAAACAATAAAGTTGACTTTTTTCCAGGTGGCAATCTCTTCCAACTAACCGGAATAAGTGAAAAAATAGAGTTAAATGGTGGCAAAAATATTCAAATCATCATGTACCTACGTTTTGAATAATATAGTTATGTTACATAGTCAAAATGAAAATGAGATATCATCAATTAGAGAAAAAAGAAATTGATGATGAACAGGAATGAAAATTATTTCTTCCGAAGAAAACATTGGGATACGAGGTGGAAACACGTGTTGTGTTGATAAAGTGCATTTTTTGTATTAACAAAGAAACTTATTATTATTTTTTTAAAGTGACTTATTAAAATATAACTTATTGATTATTTTGATTTATTTAACACTTTTATTGCAAATACAATCTGGCGGGCTTATTGTCAGACGGCAATCTCTTCCAACCAACCAGACAAAAGTAAATGAAGCAAGTTACGTGGTCGCATAAATCATTCCAATGACTATCCATCCCCACGAAATCCATAAACATATACGTGAGCACATGCCCACGAACCCCACAAAGACGGACAGTCACCCGAACATTCCTTTTCATATAATGTGAGATATCATCAATCAAAAGGAAAGGAAGGGATGGTGGAGAGGAAAGGAAAAGAAAAATCAGAAATGAAACACGTTATTTTACTGATTAGAAATTAAGAGTTTTTTCAGTCGCTTCTTAAAGCATGCCAAGGACGGAGCGAGTCTTATATTGGTGTCGATGACGGACATCGATACAACCACGATACAACCACGCTACAACCACGCTGCAGCCACGAGCACCGCAGACTCCATCATCATCAAGCAACCGCAGATCAACCATCCTCATCGGATGCCATCTGCAACTTGATCTACATCATCACCATCATCATCAAGCAACCGCAGATTAACCTTCCTCATCGGACGCCATCTGCGACTTGATCTACATCATCACCATCATCATCAAGCAACCGCAGATTAACCTTCCTCATCGGACGCCATCTGCAACTTGATCTACACCATCACCACCATCATCAAGCAATTGCAGATCCACCTTCCACCGCGGACGCCATCTGCAACTTGATCCACACAACCAATCATCGACGATCAACGCAACGACCAATCAAGCACCGCAGACAATCCAAATTTAGTGAGAGACGACCAAACCTACCCCCCGCTTCCGCATCACCCATCTGACCGACAGATCTGGAAAAAAAACGCCACGCGCTGCTGTTATCCACGTACCTACTTCGACAACGGGAAACGGATAACCAGTCCAGGCGTCAGATGCACTGGAAACCTAACGTTCACGCAGGGCACGCGCTCTCTGCGTTCACTAGGAAGGGAGCTATGTAGGATACCTACCTAAATAAATAAATAATTGTCAAAATAAATAAGTGAATTGTTAAACACAATTAAATTAAATCAATTCTTGTTAAAATAGTACACATACAGGGTCAATGACCGATGAAGTATTCATGGATTGTCACACGCTATGAACAACAACAATGTTTACTATTTATAGTATCTGCGACTTGGCTAGCCATCTCCAAATACAAATAAATAATCTACCGCCAATTCATGCGCTAGAGCAAGGCAGAATATGTATCGCGAACTGGTTCACTCATTTGTATAAATTACCCGCACGCCGAGAAATAAACATATGATTATTGTCATTCATTCAACTGTCAAGACTTGTTATTTATTTGCCCGCTGTCCACTTTCGCTTTTTATCCGCATTCCTGAGTCTATATTTATTTGAATACAAATCAAGATCATCACGACTTATAAACAAAAGCAACCCGCTTCATTGATGTCCCTGAACGAAGAGGAACGCAGAATCGACTAAAACGAACATGGCGATGTCGATATCAAGATCATCAGCACGTTCAAATAGGACACATGCTACATTGATAACGACCATCGCTACAGGTGTATAGCTGATTCCAGAGTCTCACTGCATGGACAGTAAAGGACGACGTAAAGAATTATATAGTTTAATTATGGAGTTTTACAAAGTTAAAGTCGAAACGACGGATACTCATTAATTTATTTACAAACTTCACTTCCATAAATCATCTTATGCAATTATATACCACTGGGCTCATTCAATTTAGGTCTTGGTTGTTTTCCTATAAAAGTTCATATATTTTTAATAATACATTTTTCACAGGTTACACTCATCTCGTTATTTCATGTATGGACCCATGTCATGGACTGATTAGTAAAGAAATACAGAGAGGATGGACGGCTCTTTACGTGTAAGAAAAATAGTTCATCTAAGATATTCCGTATAATGTAGAAAAAACTAAACATAGTCAAAAAAATGTTATAAAAATATATTATTCCTATACGAAAGACCTTTTCGTTTTACTTATGTTACTCGCTAAAATAGTTTTTCTTTCTGTGAAATATTATTTTTCGAGAAAAATAATTTTCTGTTCCCCGGAGACCATTTGCAAAGTATTTTTTTCCATTAAGATTGGATACATTTTCCGACATAAAGATTCCATTTGAAAATTTATTCACCCTTTTTTTTCATTCGTGGAAAAAAAAAATCGTGGGTGAGACACGAGGGTAAGGAAATTTGAGACTTTGAAAATCGGGTTTGAATTTTTTTTCAACTTTGAAGATATACTCGTATAATATATTATAAAGGTAATAATTTTTTTGGTTTTTCTCATGTTTATAAAAAGGTTCCAGATCTTATGTCGTATAAATTATCATTATTTGTTTATTTAATTATATATTTAATTATTTTATAAAGATGACATATCATATACACGTAGTTTAAAACCAATTATTTTATAAAGATGACATATCATATACACGTAGTTTAAACCCAATTATTTTATAAAGATGACATATCATATACACGTAGTTTAAACCCAATTATTTTATAAAGATGACATATCATATACACGTAGTTTAAACCCAATTATTTTATAAAGATGACATATCATATACACGTAGTTTAAACCCAATTATTTTATAAAGATGACATATCATATACACGTAGTTTAAACCCAATTATTTTATAAAGATGACATATCATATACACGTAGTTTAAACCCAATTATTTTATAAAGATGACATATCATATACACGTAGTTTAAACCCAATTATTTTATAAAGATGACATATCATATACACGTAGTTTAAACCCAATTATTTTATAAAGATGACATATCATATACACGTAGTTTAAACCCAATTATTTTATAAAGATGACATATCATATACACGTAGTTTAAACCCAATTATTTTATAAAGATGACATATCATATACACGTAGTTTAAACCCAATTATTTTATAAAGATGACATATCATATACACGTAGTTTAAACCCAATTATTTTATAAAGATGACATATCATATACACGTAGTTTAAACCCAATTATTTTATAAAGATGACATATCGTATACACGTAGTTTAAACCCAATTATTTTATAAAGATGACATATCATATACACGTAGTTTAAACCCAATTATTTTATAAAGATGACATATCATATACACGTAGTTAAAACCCAATTACACGTAGTTAAAACATACGTATCATATACACGTAGTTATTATCATATACACGTAGTTAAAACCCAATTACAAACAAAGATTAAAGAAAGATGAACAAACATACACAGCACCATTCCATCTCCCTGTCGAAGTAGGCATAGATGACAAAGCGCCAGATTTTCCTTTCTTGACACATCCTTCGTCTCTTTTATATCCATACACCTTCACATACAACCTCTGTTTGTCTGAAACATTATACGATGCCACTGCGTGATTAAGTTAGTTTTTTTTTTTCTTTCTTTCTTTTCGTTGACTTTATTTCTCTCAAATTATTCAAGGTACCTGCAAATATGTTGATGTTTCGATGTAAAGGGTCTTTCAAATTGAACGTTTTTTTTTCATTCTTGGATAAAACACAGATGGCGTCGCAAACTTGCCTGGGTTTTGTGACATTAGAGAAGTGTAATGTATGACATTTATAAAAATGGAGTCGTATACAATACAACAACGCGTTCAAATTGTTGAATTATTTTATGTATTGTAATCTCCGGAAACGGTGAAATTTATTGGCCACCAAGATCATGTGATCTGACACTATTACTATTTTCTGGACTATTATCTCTGGGATTACGTGAAAAGCCAGGTCTATAAAAATGACCTCCGATCAATTCCTGAGCTGAAGGACGAAATTATTCGCGTTATTGGTGAGTTAGAACCGCAATTATGCCAAAATATCATTGAAATTTTGACAAAAGAGTGGACATCTGTGGAGCTGCAAGAGGTGAACATTTGGCGGATATTGTTTTTTGTGTTTAAATGTCATATATTATACTTCAATGACTAATAAAAAAGCTTTTTGAAATCATAGCAATATGTGTGTTTTATTTAAGAATAAAAAAAACCGCTTAATTTGAAAGACCCTTTACTTGAATATGAGTTGATTGCATATTTTTGTTCTTTGATTATTTTTTCTCTTTTTTTGTATGGTAAGGCTTTTGATTACCTAAGCTTTTACCTGTCTCAGGTTTGTTATATATATGTGGTGTATAATATACATGTGCGTACTGCTTTTCGATATTTATTTACATATGATTCATGTTCTATCATTTTGTGACAAGTTATACATACGAGTATATATTCATAGTATCAATCTTGTATCCTTTTTTAAGTGGTCGATTAAAGACCGTAGATTGTAATAAAATAAAAATAAATTCCTTTTGCTGGGTGATTTCTTTAATTCAAAATGCGGGAAATAATTTCTTTGAACCTTACAATATTCAGAGAATAACGGGTGGCCCTACCTACGCAGTTTTTCAACTAAAACGGCCATTACTGACAGCCCCCGATTGTATTAAAAGTAGCGTATTTCAGATCTGACCGCATTTCCGGTGCGAGCTTTTGATTGTGTGCCAGAGAGTTGATTAACTTAGCTGAAAGATTCTGAAATTCTTTCAAGTTTCTAGGAATATGAAATTCAGTGAAACAATTTGCAGTGAGACAATTTCCTGCACGTGCTTTGGTTGGACCCTATCTATTTTGAAAGACAATGACTATGCAGTGACTTATAAAAAAACACTATTTCTGGGAAGCTTAAGGCCGCATCAATTCTTGGGCTGAAGGTAGTTCTCGTTTCACTCTATCTCCTTTGAATTTGAGATCTTGAAGCCAATTTTTACTACACACTTCCATCCTCAGCAAAGCACTTGAAGCCACAGATTTCTGACAGTTACATCATCTTACAATTCAAAATTCCCATAAAAAGTTTTCATGTCTCTTTTAAAGACACCCTTGCAACGAAGGTATTATCCGCCATGGCGATCTTTATGCGTTACATATTTCACTGCAAAGTATGCCCTTTGTTAACCGACCATCATACATTCGATTTAAATGCCCTAGCTAGTGTAGCCTCTTTCCTTTAGGGGGCGCAACAGCGAATAATATACTTGTCCGTTTAAGGACTTCCTCATTGATATGCTTGTCTTGCCAAAAGATGCCACCCACGTCTTTGATGCAAACATAATATGTGGAAGACATTTATCCTCTTTTCGTGGTATCCGTATGCTGGTCAGAATTTTAATTATTTCAAGAGTGCTAAGGATGCAAGCTTTAAACATTTTATTTATACTAAAATTGTTATAAGTGGAGTGCTAGTGCCAACATCGATGTAAGAAAGTAAAGCCAGGGCATCAAAAGGGAGTGATGAAATATTAAAAAAGATGATATTAAAAAGGTATTTAATCTGAATCGAAACCATTTATTAAAACAAAAGCATTCTTAGGATTTCCAACAAGACAAGCCAATTGACTTGTGGATTTTTAACACATACCCTCTAATTTGCAATAGAATAGGACCATTCTTCCCTCACGATCCCTTGTACACAATTCTTCGTCCACCATTCCTCATAATAAAATGGGTTCATGTCTGGTTGTTACTTAAATCCTCGTTTAAACTCATCTATTTGGTTGAGACACGTGACAATAAACCAAAGATTTTATTTTGTATTCCAATTTCGTATATAAAGTACAACCTGGCGGACTTGTTGCTATACGGCAATATCTTTCAACCAACCAGAAATATGTTCAAGAGGTCTTGAGTGAAAGCCGAATGGGAATCCCATTAAAAAAAGTTGCTCAAACGGAAATCAAACTTTTTTTTAATTAAACAAAGTAATATATGGTACAAATATTTGTACCTTTATACAAATTTATTACTTAACTAATCTAATTTATGAACTTACTTTATCTTATTTTCCTACATGCCATTTTATTTTTATTTAAAAAAATCTTAATATATGAATTCATAGAAATAGTTAACACCTACATACTACTTACAACTAGATAACAATTCTTACAACTAATTATTTTGCAAGAACGTGTCCACTCGTTCAGGCTACTTGTATTTCATCACATTCACTCAGACCGTGGTCCTCCCAGCTAATACTGTAGGTGGACTAGTCAGGCAACAGATGATGCTTCGGGAATCAAATCTATACGTCTTACTAACTAGGCCACATAAGGTCCTTATAGATTATATTGTATAATATTATACAATTGCTTATTTTTTGTATTTATTTAGTTTGAAAAATAGTATAATAGTAATTTTAATCTTTTAAAAAAGGATATTGCTGTCATGTTTCTAATTTTAAGATTTTTTTTGTACTAAAAAAAATGCAGAACGAACCTGAATAGAATAAAAACCAATTACATTATTTTATAACAATACTTTTGACAAGATGAAAAGAGGAAAAATGTAAGAAAGGGAAGGGAAGAATTCAGATAATGGATTTAGGAAAAGGTACGTCTACACGTTGTTGTCTTTGAACATTTTTATTTTCTTTAAATTTATAAATCTATGGAAGGTAAATGGATTTCAGTTGGTATTCCACTGAGGCCAAATTCGATGCAAACAGGTCCGGCTTCATAGTTAACTACCAATTTAATACAAATTATTCAATACACTACACCTAAAGTCGAATGTGTTATTATCCCATATCGAAAGATCTATAAAGATTTCTTCGCAGTTCGTCTTCCCTTGGTAAGTTTTCTGTAGTTTTTTCACAAAATATATTTTTTTTGACATACGCAGATGCGGGGGAGTGCCCAATTTTATGGCCGCAGCCACCACCTTCCTATTATTATGATCAATGATGCGCTCATAGGCGTCACCTGAATACCAGTCCTCCTTCGTAATGAGATCCACTTTTCCGAAGGAAAAAAAACAAAATAACATAAAAAAAAATTAAATTAAATTTATTAATTCTGCATACCGATGTAAAACTGGTCACACCTCTAGTCACGCCCATTGCGCTACTGATTCCAGTCGCAACCGTAATGAAACAAGAGTGATTAAATTATGCGAGCAGATTTTTGACACGCTAAGCAGATCGCTTAAGGTGTCCAAAAATATATTGTGATCGATATAAAAAGGGTGAACTCGTTTCATTATATCCCTTGATCTGCAAACACAGCAAACTGAGCCCGCGCACTAAACTCCATCTCTATAAAGCGATCATCAGACCTCAACTGACTTACGCCCTTCCGGTCTGGGGCCACGCGAAGAAATCAACTCTACATCACATTCAAGTCATTCAAAACAAAGCCCTCCGCATAATCTTAAAAGCACCCTACATAGTACGTAACTCTAGACTCCACGCGGATATCAAACTACATACCATCCCCGAACATATGCGCGCTCTGGCCGAGAGGTTTTACAGCTCTGTATCCTGTCATCCCAACCCAATCATAAAATCCTTAGATAACTACAGCGCCAACACCAGATTCAGACACACTCGCCCGAAATCAATATTACGAAACGCCCCTCCGAACCCCCACTCCTTAACCGTAATCATCCCCCCAAATGACCCACCGATCGTCACTCTGGATTCCCCTACATCGACAGCTCCTCCGCAAGACAGTTTACCCCCTTAGGCAACCACATTTACCACCTTCAATAAACATTTTTTACATTTTTAATATATTTATACAAGTCACACACGTCTCCTTATCCACTTAATTACCTATATATATTTACATACTATATTCACTTTCGTACTATATTTTATTCATAACCATTATTTTTCACCCATTCAATATATTCGTGTGTGACGACACAACTAAATGTATATTCTTATGTAATATTATGTATATACTATCACATTTATTTATGTATTTAATCGTTTTATAACTTCTCATAATCATTCATAAAATCAAAACATTTACCACAAACCTATCCTTTCCCGACTCCTAAAAAGATCCAAAATTTCCAAAATATCAAAACAGTCAGAACTTATCCGATGAAGGAGTAAGGTGTCCTACCATCGGACCGAAACTCCAAACAAGTTATCAATCACTAGTTTTGCTGCCCAGCTGGAGTCACTCCACTATCTTGCTTGGCAAGTCTACCGTCAAGTATGTTTCAAATATAGGTATGTTAGATTATAATAAGCAAATAAACGGGGTCCAATATGTTTTACAGTTCTCTATCCAGACATCCCAACCCCGTCATAAAAACCCTAGGAAACTACAACGCGAACACCAAATATAGGCACGTTTATATAAGTATTTAACGTCTTTATTATTTCTCATAATCATTCATTAAAATACATTTCTCATAAACTTATCCTTTCGCGTTTCCTCAAAAGAACCAAAAATCTCAACCTAAATAACATAACAGTCAGAAAATTATCCGATGAAGGAGTATGGCGTCCTACCATTGGACCGAGACTCCGAATAAGTTATTCACCACTTGTCGGTCCAATATGAAAACTATAGTATTTACGTCATTACTCGTATAATCGACGCTACTATTTTTTCACATTAAGATATGATGCCACTGAAGAAAGACGACCGTCGTGGCCTAGTTGGTAAGACGCTTGTCTTCCCAGCCCGGATATTGCGGGATCGAGTCCCGTTCACCCAGATTTTTTTTAAAGGATTGCAGTCTGGTTTTCACTTAAGGCCTCTTTAATATCTTTCTTGTTGTTTGAAAGATACTGCCACATGGCAATAAGCCCACCAGATTATACTATATACAACAAACGTGTAATACAATATAATACAAAAGGAGCCACTTTGGGCGGTTATTACATAACGTCGTGCTTATTAAAATAATAAAAAAGATATATATTTTCTAGTGTAGATCGCACAAGATGAGAAATTGTTGTGTCCTAATAACGTGGGTGGTGGTGGAATCGAACTGGACTATTCTTGTAACAACTAGGATTTAAAATGTTTCGTTCCGGCATTTCGAAAATTTGGGGCAAACACTTGTTGAACGGTTGTGTAATGGAACGCTGACTTAGCAAATTCACTATGCAAATATAAACCGCAGTCATGAACGAGTAAGAGGACAAAAGAAACCAATATGTTTGGAGTAAAATAATTAAAATTTCATAGAAAAGGTAAGGAGTAAAAGAAACAGGATCTCTATGAGTAGATGTATAGTTGAAGAGGGTGCAAAGGAAGAATGTCATGATTGGAAATAATATCGCTTTGTTATCTCAGAGCAATAATATGATGGGATTTATGTATCTACGAGTATGAGCCAAGGTGCATTACCGCGCAGTAGCGCACTTCCGTGTGGAAGGTCACTAGTTTGAACTCTGCGCTGTGCTACTCTCATCGAATGATACAGGCATTTTTTCCACCTAGTATTCGGGGGTATAAAAATACCTATGACTTCGGTTATTTGTATTATTTCAAAAAGAGGAAAAGATACATGCCATTGTGCTCCGATTGTCTTACTTCGGTGTGACGAATTGAATCGAATTAAGTACAGCGGTGGGGCCGGTGAGTTTGCTGGTCTGCTACGGTACACTCACTTAAAAAAAATCCACGGCATAGCTTCACTTTCCAACTGCATTGTCGTTGGAATGGAAATGGGATCCTCGACTACGAGGCCCAGCAAGGAGCGAACGGTCTATGTTTATATTGAATCTGTCTTGTACTTCACGAATATATCGAAGAAGGAGATAGATGCCTCATAAGGAGGTGAGATGCTAAAATTGAGAGATTTATGCAGTATCTGAGGCATTAGATGATGCTGTAATGAGATCTCTATATAATTCACTGGTTCGCAATAGATTAGAGTACGGCTCAATCATTGTACTTTAGGTAAGGTATTCGGTAGCAATTACACGTAATTAATTCACCGTATAATGCCCTTCAACACATCCATATTAATTGTGCAGATATGTTAAGGGCATAGCCAACAAACAATATTGTCTGCGGTCTCAATAATCGAGCCTCCAGGTCAACAATCACTTGAGCAGGAAAATTAAACCACAGTACGAAAAAGTGGGATGGGATATGAGTTTTTGCCTTATTCGCTGATTCTTAACACGTAAGCTCGATTATTGGAGTCGAATATTACATTATCTTTCGTCCACGAATTTCAACATATCTGTAACATCAATTCAGATATATGTCAACTGTATGACTGAATGAATTAAACGATAGGCTATTCCTCGAGATCAAGCATGATTGTCAATCATTTTGTGTATGGAAGGCATATTTGCGTGTTTTAGTTTACAGTGTGCAAGCTATTGCACTTCAGAAATTATACAGTCTTGACAGATTAAACCCAAAGTTCCAATGTTAAGGAAAAAAATCCCCATTTTTAATCTGATGCAGGCTTTTTTTAGACTGAGTTGAACATATCTTTTTTTCAATGTCGCTTAATACGACTATTAAATTTTTATGACAGGAGCATATCAGTTATAAGGAATCGAAGCTAGGATTCCCGCTTGCTTAATATGTATGGTAACTGTTCGACCACGGTCACCGTAAATTAATGCAGTGAAACTTTAAATTGTCTAGAATGATAATTTTTTTTAAATAATCATTTATATAATATTACATATATTAATTCATACGAGTATAATTGCATAGTGACTTGAATGTCATGACAAAAATCATCCTTGTTTGGGTGGATTCGCTCTTCGATAAAAATATAAAAAACACTATAATGTTGTACGTCACATCATGATCATTGTTAAATTACTAAACCCTGATTTACATAGTCATTGTAAAATTACTAAACCTTAATTTACACGATCATTGTACTATAAAATTACAAAACTCAGATTTACATCGTCATTTTAAAATTACTAAGCCCTGATTTACATAGTCATTGTAAAATTGCTAAACATTAATTTACACGATCATTGTAAAATTACAAAACTCAGATTTACATCGTTTTATTTTATCAGTGTAAAATTACTAAACCTTAACTTACATGATCATTGTAAAATTACTAAACTCAGATTAACATCGTCATTTTAAAATTACTAAGCCCTGATTTACACGACGATAATTTTGCAATTTCTAAGGAAAATTGATAACATAAAGCACTGTGTATAGAACTTGGGGATATTTCATCCCTTTCAAACTACTTACTAGTGTCAATTGACCCTTCTCACTTTTGAGGGTGTCGTGTGTAGAGTTTACATTATCATATATCTGTGGAAACCGAACTTTCTGTTTTTACTGATCGACAGTACAAAAACAATTTTTTTTTTACGTATAACTTATAGTTAAGGCATTAACATTGTGGATGTTTAAATACATTGTACTTGATTTTATCAAACACTGTTTATTCCACTTTACATAACGGTACAACACTACGGCCGAGGCCACACAGGTAGGAGCCTCGCTTGGTGCTTAGAGCTATGCTGCGAGCTAGGCGACATATCCTAGCGAACTGTTATATCCCACTTCTGACACCAATTTGTGTTATGCCTTGTTGACTGATTGGCAAAGATGGAATTCTGCGTCGGTCGTGAGCGTTACACGGAGATTCTTGTAGGAAATGTTGAAGAACAATTACGTCAGGTTTAATTATCTTCTTTGAATAGTTCAGGATGTCTCCAAGAAAACACTTGATAAAAGTATAATCTTTATTTGGAATATATGTTAGTCGGGTAACTATCAAATAATGAATGACAGTTGTTAGTAGTTCAGCGCGCTATTTAAAGGGCTTCTTATCATAAAGAGCTCCATCCTGTTTACGCATAATTTGCAATGTGCGATTAAAACATCTGCTTACACAGATCGGATTACTTTGATAGTACGTGATGGAATGCATTAAGATAAAGTAGCCACAGGAAACAAGGTGTCTGCTTACACAGATTGGATTACTTTGATAGTACGTGATAGAATGCATTAAGATAAAGTAGCCACAGGAAACAAGGTGTGGATTACAGAATCCGGCATTGATAAGATAAAGCAGCCACGGGTTATAACACCCCCATGCTAAGATTGAATCTACAACCCTTAAGGTTTAGATGAAACCATTGTCATCAATCCTTCGATTCTATTTACCATCATTTCATTTACATTTATTTCTATAGTTTGGCTTTATATAATTCAAATTATCATCTGTTATACTAGTGTACATGGTTTTGTTTCAGCTTAATTTAGTACATTTCCCTTCTTATGTGATACATAATATTTTAATTTAACACTTTATTTATTCAATTTGTATAAAATAGTTACATAATGTAAAGGCTAGAATGCATTAAAATTATAATATTATTATATATTTCTTTTTTATATAAATCAATGGGTTGCTATTGCATTTGGAATTGTGATATAATTCATATAATAAAAATAATTTTATATTCTATTATCGGCACTTCATGGAATTTTGTAAATATTTATATATATATATATATATATATATATCCCTCCAGACAGGGTGAAACGTGAGCTATCCCTCTAACATGGGGCATTCTCTAAAATATGAGCAATCCTTTCAATAGGCTTTCTCTAAAACGTGAGCTATCCTTTCAATTAGGCATTCTCTAAAAAAACATGAGCTATCCCTTCAATTAGGCATTCTCTAAAAACATGAGCTATCCCTTCAATTAGGCATTCTCTAAAACATGAGCTATCCCTTCAATTAGGCATTCTCTAAAAACATGAGCTATCCCTTCAATTAGGCATTCTCTAAAAACACATTTGTTAATATATTTTTTTTTTATAAAAAAACATATTCATTATCAATTCAATACATTATCAATTCAATAGTTGTATAAAACATTTGTTAAAAATTCAATTAAAATTGTATAAAAACATATTACAAAACATTTACGTGACACATTTTATTAATTTAATTTAAGTATAAGTATTTTCTCTTAGGTTAGTGTGTCTACGATTTGAAATTAATCTCTCCATTGGTTTCGGAGTATCTTCGCTTTCATTAGATTCGGTATGAATATTAGTTAAAGATATCGCGGGGTAATCTTCACGTTCTCTAGTATTTCTATTAGTATAACACTGGTTAAATATTTGGACACAACAATTCTCTTTTGGATTAATTATTCGATTGAATTTTCTATAAAATTTGCATATTAATATTATTATTGTTATTATAATTGTTATAATAATCGTTGTCGTATAATAGTTAGAATATTTTATGATATGAGGTTTATTTTTTAGAGTTTTTAATTCGTTGTCGAATTGGTTTAACTTATGCGTTGCCATTCTCAATTCGTCAAGGTTTGTATTTGTGATTGTTAATGGTGTTAAGTGAGGTAAACTCGAATTATATTTTAATTTAGTACAGCAGTCATCATCTGCAATATTCACTGTATATTGTGGTATTGTTATATTTACCACTGTGTCGTCTTTAGCAACAAATTGAAGTAGTTTCGTATAAGCTTTACATCCTTTAGGTAAGGTAAGTATACCAGTCGAGATAATATCTATCTCGTTCAAGTCGTTTCCGTTATTACAATCTATAGTTAATCTGGTTTTATTTGTTTGCACATATATCCAATTGTTACCTTGTATTTTATGCCAAATATCAATTTTTCCAAGTAATGTTTTGCTATTGCAATTTGATGGAATTTTCGTTAAACTGTTGGTTAAAAATCTGGTTTCACATATTGGATTATCTGTTGTTGAAAGCATGATATCATTTCTACATATCATCTTAGTTTTACTTAAAAATTGACAGTCGTCGAGAGAATTTCTTCTAAAATATAAAAGTTTCGAATTCGTGATGCCAATATAATTGAAGTCATTTTGAATTAAAGAATATATATTCGGTTCTTTTGTATTGTGTGGTATAGGCAAAGGAATTGTTTTATACATATTGTATTCTACTGGTTCTGTTAAAGGAATTGATATTATATATATTATTTTATTATTGATATAATAAGAGGTTATTTTACTAATGTCTATTAGAATGTGAATATTTTCTAATGATATTGTTATGGGGAATTCTTTTTCATTGTCAATGTATCTTACTTTTGAAGATATTTCTTTATAGAATTGAACCGGTGAAATGAGGCTTGGATGAATTAAATTACTTTTACTAAACATGATTGAGTTGATTATATCGTCAATATTAATGTTTAAATTAAATACAACGTCTCGCAGTAAGTCTAGTTGAGATAATAGACTGATGTTTGTTTCTAGTTTTACAGATTCTTTGTCAAGATCGTGTAATGTATTTTGGATCTTTTCTAGATTTCTGTTCATAATCATTTCGTTTATATTGAATTTATGGATTGTATCGTTGAAATTCGTTATTGTTGATTTCACAACTTGTACTTGTTCGGATAATAAGGATAATATGTGTTTGTCGTCTTCTGTTACTTGATCAATTGCATCATCGTAATATTTTGCGTCATCGGCGTCTAATGTTCCAAATATTGTTTTGAATACGCTCCCAATACCATCAAACCATCCTCGTTTGATTCTTCTATTTTCAATAAGGTGACTGAATGAGTCTAACTTCTGTCTTATCAACGTTAAATCGTTCCTGATTAAGACTAACGACGTTCTACATTGGTTTGTTTCTTGATGTTCTAAGATATTAATACATAAATTATTAGTTTTTTCATAAATTTCCAATAAGGTTCCGTATTGGTATAATAATTGTGATGTTCCTTGGAATGTGACAATTTTCCAGTAACTGTTATATATCTTGGCAACTCCTATCTTGTCGTAGTATAGTCCGATACCTTTATCTATAGGTTTTACATATTCGGGTTGAGTACATGAGGCCAGTTGCATGATGCAGAGTAGCCTGTAATTAAACATTTTATATAGATATTTTATTTTTAATATTATTATTATTATGCAATTGTTATTTATCATAATATGGTTTTAATTCATTTATGTGATATTTTACAAGTTTTTTATTTACTTTTAATGTTACATTAACTGGTGAATTTAGTTTAATTATTTCATATGGTCCTTTAAATGTAGGAGAAAGTGCTTTTCTTAATCGGTGGTGAATTTTTAATAATACCAAGTCTCCAATTTTATAATTATGAAGAGTTGTATTTTTGTCGTAATGTTCCTTTGATTTTTGTTTAGATTTTTCAATGTTTTCTTTAGCAATTTTATGCGTTTGGTTAAATTTATATCGTAATTGATTTACATAATCGTCATAAGTAATAGTTGTGGTATCTCCTTTGATTAGGTTTTGTGGTAACACGGGTTTTTTACCAAAAACTAATTCATATGGTGTGTATTTAGTTGTAGTGTGAATATTTGAATTATAACTTATAATTGCTATAGGTACAAACTTGTCCCAATCTGATTGACTTTCATTAACGTAATGCTTTAGATAATCTTTTAAGGTTGCATGACTTCTTTCCAGTGCTCCATTAGTCATTGGATGATAAGGAGTACATAGTCTATGATTTGCGTTTAACAATTTCGTGACTTTGGAAAATGTCAAAGACATAAAATTTTGTCCTTGGTCAGTTAGTATAGATTTAGGAATTCCAAAACATGATACAAAAATAACGAAGTTAATTGAAATTTCTTCAGCGCTTGCTGTTTTCATAGCGTATGCTTGACTAAATTTTGTTAAATCATCTTGTAAGGTTAAGATAAATCTGTTTTGATTACCAGTCTCGGGTAATGGTCCTACAATATCAAGTGCACATCTTTCAAATGGTTCGGTTGAAGTTGTACTAATTTCCATAGGTGCTATATTATTTTTCCTATACGTTTTATTCTTTTGACAGAGTTCGCAATTTTTTATATATTCCGCTACAGCTTGTTTCATTCCTTTCCAATAATATTGGTTTTTGATACGGTTATACATTTTATTGAAACCTAAATGTCCTGCAATCGGTAAATCGTGATTTTCGAAGAGTATTCTGGGAATTTCAGATTCTTTTGCATTTTCTGTGACATTTTTATAAATATTTATAATAATTTTAGTTTTATTAAATATATACATTAACATTTGTTTTAATTTATCGTATTTTAGATTTGCGAAAGGATCATTAAAATTTGATATAGAGAAAATTTTAATTTTATTTTTTATAAGTTTTTCCTTTAATTTATTTAAAGTAACGAATATATCCTGATGAGTCGGTTTGTCGTAATGATTGATTTTAATAAACATATGATAGAATGTTTTCGATTTATTTTTCGTAGTTTCAGTCTCGAATAATTCGTGTTCTCCGATTTTAAATATTTCCGCATTATTTGATATTCCTAAAATATCAATACAATATGGAATCGAATCGTCTAAATCAATGGCAGTCGGATAAACAATATGATTATCTAGTGACTTTAGTAAATTTCCATTATGTTCATTTAAAGTTATATTTTCATAAGTAATATTATTACAATCTTTAAGAAAATTATTATACGTCCTTGATTCAGTGATTACATTTACAGGCATGCGAGATAAACAATCTGCATTTGAATTAATCCTACCAGGTTTATAGTGTATTTCATAATCGTATTCTTCAAGTTTTAATCTCCATCTAACAAGTTTTGAACCAGGGTCTTTAGCGTTAAAGAGCCAAGTTAAAGGTTTATGATCAGTAACTATGATGAATTTTCTTCCATAGATATAAGGTCTGAACTGGTTTACTGCCCATATTATGGCTAATAATTCTTTTTCAGTAGTGCTATAATTTCCTTCTGTTGCATTCAATGTTCTTGAAGCATAAAATATTGGTAAATCCTTGCCAATTTCTCCCTGTGAGAGTACAGCTCCAATCGCATAGTTTGAACTGTCAGTGGTGACAATAAAAGTTTTAGAAAAATCTGGGTATTGTAATATTGGTGCTTTTACAAGACATGTCCTAAGATCATCGAAAGCTATCTGTTGCGCATTCGTCCAGTTAAAATCAATGTCTTTCTTTAATAAGCAAGTTAAAGGTTTTGATATTTTTGAAAAGTTTTCAATATATCTACGATAGTAACCTATTAATCCGAGGAATTGTTTAATTTCCTTTGGTGTTTTTGGTGGTGACATTTTTGTAATGGCTTTAATTTTTTCAGGGTTTGGACTAACTCCTTTATCACTAATGATATGTCCTAAGTATGCTACTTCTTTTCGTAGTATTTCACATTTATCTGGTTGAATTTTAAGATTATGTTCCCTTAATTTTTCGAAGATTTTAACTAATTTTTTATTATGGTCACATAGAGAACTTGCGTAAATTACGATATCGTCTAAATAAACAAAACAATCTATTCCTTGAAGTCCTGTTAATACATTATCCATTAATCTTTGAAATGTAGCTGGTGCGTTTTTTAATCCGAAAGGCATACGTACATATTCGTAATGACCACTAGGGACAGAAAATGCTGTTTTTCCACGATCATTTTCATTCATTTTAATTTGATGAAATCCGGATGTTAAATCTAAAGTAGTAAAATATTTACTATTACCGAGTTGATCAAGTATATCGGTTATGTTTGGAAGAGGATATGCATCTCCGATTGTAATATCATTCAATTTCCGATAGTCAATGACGATTCTCCATTTCCTTTTTCCACTAGCATCTAACTTTTTTGGGACTACCCAAATAGGTGAAGAATATGGACTTACAGATGGTCTAATTATTCCTTGTTTTAACATGTTATCGATCTGATTATTTACTTCATTTTTATGGATTTCTGGGTATCTATAAGTTTTAGCGTGAATTGGATTATTATCTGTGACATTTATTTTGTGTTCAATCGTATTTGTTATAGTTAATTTATCAAATTCTAAATGAAAAACATCACTGTATTCTTTGCAAATATTAATTATTGATTTTCTTTCTTCTTCATTCATGTGATCATAGCGAAGTAATTTCTTTATTTGATCAATACGCGTAGTACCGTTTTCATGATTGGTATTTGATTTAATAGTGAATATATCGAAAGGTATTAACTTAATTTGAAATGCATGAATTTTAATGATTTTATCAGTAGTGTTCATGATTGATATTAATGCTTTTCCTTCTTCATCAATGTTGGTTAGCGCGTTAGAGACCTTTACACCTTTAGTAATTTCAAAATCTAATATTATTCCTTCAGTTACTTCTGGATTACAACTTTTGATTTTAAGAAATGTTTCCGATCTTGGTTTAAGTTTATAAAGAATTGATTTAGTATTTAAAGGAATACTGATATCATCAGATAAAGTTAATTCATTTTTACTGTAATCAATTTTAGATTTATTATTTATGAGAAAATCATTACCAATTATACCGTCATACTCAAGATTTATATCCGTAGCGACGTAAAATTTAAAATTTATATTATTTAAATTAAACTTTATATTTATTGATCCTTCTGTTACGCAATCTACATCCGATTTTTTTATTCCTTGTATATTTATTTTATCGTTTTTATTAATTTTGTCTAATGAATTTTCATTAAGACTTTCTTTTTTAATAAGAGAAATGCTGGCTCCAGTGTCAATTAAAAAATCAAAATTAGTTAATTTGTTATCGTTATCATAGTAAGGTATTGTTATATAGGGTAATGTTCCGAATCTAGTTGAATCTAATTTTATATTATAAATGTTAAAATGATTCAACAAAGGTAAAATATTCTTTTTTTCATTTTGCATCGTAATATTTTCCATTATTCCATCGTTGAGATGCACAACGTGGAATTGATTGAGTTTAAATGTTGGATTTTTTCATTTTGGTTCTTATTCTTCAAAAAGTTTTGTCTTTTATGAGGATATTTAAAAAAACAATTATCAATTATGTGTCCTCTCTTTTTGCAAAAACTACAAAGCGGTACAGACTTGTTGGTTGAAAAAGTATTATTTTTGTAGTTAGAGTTACTAGGTTGTACATTGAAAACTTTTTTATTGTTTCTAAAACAATTACTAGTCATGTGTCCAGTTTTACCACATGTGTGACATTTCTTAGTAGGGTATATTACTTTATTGGAACTTTGTAGGTATTTAGTGATTTTTTCTTCGTTAATGGCAATTTGACAAGCTTCTTGAAAAGTAGGAGGTGCTCTGGTCCTTAACAAATCGGACAATCTAGAGTTAACTCCTATTATAAATGATTGTAAAGCCAAATCATCGGCACCTGCATACCTTCCTTCTAATTCCGTTCTGATTATGGTTGATAAATTAATAGAGGTTTTTAAATTTTTTAAATGTGTATCCATTCTCAGGATATAACTATTAATGCTTTCTGAAGTTCCTTGTTTACAATTCAGTAAATCTAATGAGAGATGTTGTTGAGTTTTACTTTCGCCAAAATTTTGTTTTAAGAAAGATTTCAATTGTTCCCAATTGTCAAATAGTTTATTACTACAAGCCATTTGAGCTTTATCAACAAGTTTAGACTGTATGAATTCTAGAATCGGGTATTTTTGAATTTCACTAGCAAGTTTTAATGCTCTTTCGCAGTTTATCAGAAATGGTGTTAATTTGTCTCTATCTCCATCATAAGGAGTAATAAAATCTTTAAGGTCGGAGAATGAGAATTTCATTGTCTCCATATTGCTACTGCTTGCTTGATTCATTTTATGAAGAATAAGAATATCCAACAACAAAAAAAAAATATAAAAATACAAAAAAAATATAAAAAATATGAAAAATAAGAATTTAAATTGATGAATGTTGGTCAATATTACAAGACAGATTACGAGACTCACATAAATTTTGCGATGGTTGACATTCCTGGTTGAAATCGGCTGGAGTTGTACGGCGAGTTGATCAGTCTCGACGCCTTGGGGTACAGCTGTTACAGTGACGGTGAATCCTTTGGTCCAGATAGGCAGCTCTCCTGGGAAGACGGTGAAGGCCAGATCCGCAACACAGCAAGAGGATCCGAAGAACAAATGCCCAAAAGGAGGTTCCACACGGCGATGAAGAAAGTGTTTGCAGAGAAGATATTATTCGTAATAATCTTCTTTGCTTCTCTTCTATCGTGTCCTGTGATTTCAAATGAAGTTTTTCTCTTGATGAATCCCTTTTCTTCTGACACCAATTTGTGTTATATCCCACTTCTGACACCAATTTGTGTTATGCCTTGTTGACTGATTGGCAAAGATGGAATTCTGCGTCGGTCGTGAGCGTTACACGGAGATTCTTGTAGGAAATGTTGAAGAACAATTACGTCAGGTTTAATTATCTTCTTTGAATAGTTCAGGATGTCTCCAAGAAAACACTTGATAAAAGTATAATCTTTATTTGGAATATATGTTAGTCGGGTAACTATCAAATAATGAATGACAGTTGTTAGTAGTTCAGCGCGCTATTTAAAGGGCTTCTTATCATAAAGAGCTCCATCCTGTTTACGCATAATTTGCAATGTGCGATTAAAACATCTGCTTACACAGATCGGATTACTTTGATAGTACGTGATGGAATGCATTAAGATAAAGTAGCCACAGGAAACAAGGTGTCTGCTTACACAGATTGGATTACTTTGATAGTACGTGATAGAATGCATTAAGATAAAGTAGCCACAGGAAACAAGGTGTGGATTACAGAATCCGGCATTGATAAGATAAAGCAGCCACGGGTTATAACAGAACCAACGTACCGCATACTATCGCAATGGCCACACTTCATGCTTCGCGCCACGCTACATGACGATTAGTCACCGAGTAAAACTCCTAGCAAACATACTCGTTGGTTAATTTTATTGTGTCACCAAGTGATTTTATAAGATTGCGGAAATTTTAACAGCAGCTGTGTATAAAAGGGAGCCTTTGTGGAACCCATCGAGCAAATTATACAAAAATATACCTGTAATAAAATCACTTTGGAATGAAGTTGCACAGGAAATAAATAAAGATGGTAAGTTGTAATGAAATTGGTTAGTTTCGATAGTGGCATCATTTGCTGACTCAATCGCTTCCAAATGTCAAATGAATTTGTGCGAAGCACTTTGGTGTGCCCAAACATGAAGTCACCTAGTATATTAGTCACGTAACACCTAGCTTAGCACCTAGAGAAGCCCTTTGGTGTGGCCTTAGACTACCGGTTTTAAAGTTTTCCAATCATCATCAGGGGAGCTCAAACAAGACAGAATTTTGTTCAAACTGGTACCAAAATACACACTTCTAACGGTAAATATTCGGGTTGGGAAATGTGGGTGGAGGTAGGCAGGAGACAACTTCAGCGTTGCGGTATGACCATATTTTTTATCTTAAAAAATATGGTCATACCGCGTACCTATATTTTTTAAGATAAAACATATAGAAATGACCATATTTATTAATATAAAATATAAATACAAATATTTTGGAACCTCTCTGCTATTGGCGTTGTTTTCAAAATTTTAATTTACAGTGAATATCTGTAATATAAAAGTAAGGGTGGGTTTGTAACTCTTGAAACTATATTTATTGTAAACGCCCTTAATTCGAAGGTTTTCCATAACTCCTTATAAGAGGGAGTTTAATCCTTTACACACTTGTATGGTTGGCATCAGCTGAGAACATGAGAAAGACCTGTCAGGCAAGCCATTAGATATTTACGGTCCTAGTTTCAGTTTCACCCGTTTAGTGGTGAATTTATTAAAACACCGCATTACAAACATCTGTTGCCTGTTTGCCAACAGCCTTCCATCAACGTTTATGGTGTAGATTTAAATTTTATATGTCGACATTAATGTATGTAGTGCTGCTATTTATTCTGTCTTTTATGTTTTTCAATGGGGACTTTCGTGGCTTGTTGGTTATATGTTTATCTACCAGATTCCTGATGGAGACCGAAAAAATCACTTAAAGGAAAATGCAGGACTGTAGAGTTGTAGTCAGGAGTCGTGCAGTCGGAGTCGTGCAGTCGGAGTCGTGCAGTCGGAGTCGTGCAGTCGGAGTCGTGCAGTCGGAGTCGTACAGTCGGAGTCGTGCAGTCGGAGTCGTGCAGTCGGAGTCGTGCAGTCGGAGTCGTGCAGTCGGAGTCGTGCAGTCGGAGTCGTGGAGTCTGAGTCATGGAGTTGGTAGCTTTTTGTGGAGTTAGAATCATTAACGGAGTCAGGAGATGCTATTCTAAAATGGACTTTGAAATTAAGAAATGTATTCTTTAAACTTATCGGTTATATAAACTACATAACGAAATTATGAACTATGTGCCATCTAAGAAATAGCGTGTAGTATGATTAGGAATCCCGGTAGACATTATTTCTGATAAACCTACATTTAAGTAGTTACACCACGTAAATAAGTATAACACATGGTAAGCCATATATGCACTATTATTAAGTTGGAGTCAAACATTTATAATTTCTCGAGTAACACATCCATAATACTATGAAGAAGATCCATTTCTTCGTGTCGTGGTAGACGTGTGTGAGAGTTATTGCCCATTCACGTATGGTAGTATTGTCAGTTGACTTCCACGAATTAGTAAAACGTTGGTTTTTCCACCGAGAGTTTCGGGTTCGATTTCTGATAGTATAATAATAAAAGGATAATTTAAAGAGCGCCGTTTAGAGAGCAAACTCTATTCAAGGGCGTTCCATCTAGTGATTTGAACCCACTTTCATTGATAAATTCAAAATAATTCATATATCACAAATTTATTGCAAGGAATAAGAAAGTATTCAGCGGTTATTAGATTTAAGGTACTTCCCCGTACATGTTGAGAAAAATATATTTGGTAAGAAAACCGTAAATAACTTACCAAGGGGGATGAAATACAATGAAACTACTGTAGATCTTCTGATGTGGGATTATTACACATTGACTTTAGGTGTAGTGAAGTGTATTATAGTGTTCATATTATCAGATTTTTTGATAACACCTTAAAAAAAGGTGTCTTGAAGTGTTTTCTAAAGCTGCACATGCCACCCATATAAGTAACACTAAGAGGTAGACCATTTCACGTACGCCACAGGATCAACAACGGCAAAAGTTCTATCCTAATACCCCGCCCTATTGAATCAATTTCGAACAATCAATTTATTAGATGAAAAGAAATCGCCTTTAAAGTTCTACTAACATTTTGAAAAACGTAAAGGTAAGGTGAAACTGTGCAAGAAAATTTCATTGAGAACAATTTTCAGTACACTCATACATTGTTTTACGCACCCTCTCTTAAAAAAATCAACTGATTCACTTTACGGAAAAACACGATACATGAAATATTTTTTTAATTGAATTCAAATTTAGATTCTCGCAAAATGGACAAAAATCCACCCTCAAGCGATACGGAAGATATCTCGAGAAATAGCACTGATGAGATCAGTCGATGGTTTTCAGATTTTAAAAAGGGTATTAAAATCTTAATTGAAAATGATCTCGATAAAAAGAGAAGGTCAAAAGTTTCTCGAAAAATTAATAAGATTATTCATCGTTATAAGCAACTCGAAAAAGAAACGAAAAAATACGTAAATCACCAAAGATTGGATATATATTTTTGCCCAGTTCCTGTTACCCAATCGATTGATTCTGATATATAATTTTGCTATTCTACATAATAAATGCTATATTTCCTTAACATTTGTATTTTATATTTATTCGATTTATATTTTCTTTATATTTGAGAATGTGTTCTTGATTTCCATATTTTTTTCATCTTCATGGAACACATCTTGCTAATATAATATGTAATACTTGTACTTAGGATAAAGTATTTCATTTGAAGATTGCATTTTTAATGTAATCAATACAAGAGCATAACTAGTTTGGATCTCCTTTGGACGACTGCTCTACATTTTCAAGAGCAATCTCCTAACCTGTCTCAAACGGAAGGTATTTGACCAATGCATCTTACCAGTACTAACATATGGATACAAAACATGGACGCTTTCTATGTGAATGAAACAAATTCCAGACTACGCAACGCAGCATGGAGAGGTGCATGCTAGGTTATAATAGAAGAGATCGCCAACGCAATGAGTGGATACGCGCCTAAACAAAAGTTGACGATGAGGTCACAAAAGTGGAAGTGGGCTGGATACATCGCCCAAACAACGGACCATCGTTGGACGTATGAAATAACGCAAAGATACCCAATAGGAAGAAATAGGCGTGCAAGAAGACCGAAGGCACGCTGGGTGAACGAAATACGTAAGCAAGCAGCGATTATGTGGCAGCAATGCGCAAAGGACAGGATTTCTTGATGACGCCTTTATCTTGCAGTGGAAGAATGTATGATGATGATGTATTTTATTTATTTATTTTACACATGACAAGAAATACAATAATTTGCGAAAAAACGACAGATAATTTAATTTGGACATACAATTTTAATGGATTTAGTTTTGTTGTCTTTCATTTGTCGTGTCCCCAGTAAACTAGGATTTAGTCTGTTTCTCACTGAGGACAAGTATGATGAAGAAGAGTGCTCTGAGATGGTTTGGACACGTGGAACGAATTAATGAAGAAAGAATAATAAAATAAATATATAGAGCAAATGTAAGGGGATGGCGTGGTAGAGGAAAAGTAAGGAAAAAATGATTTGATGACATGTATTATATTTTGAAATAAAGAAATGTAAAAGTTAGAGAAATTGTAAAGGCTGTATTAAAAGGTATCAATGTAGAAGAGGCGAAATATGTATGTCGCGATAGGAAATTCTGGTATTCTGTCCTCTCTGTCTACTTCGATATGGAGACGGCACGATGGCATATATATGTATATCTTCCCTTAAGCAAGGTATAAGTGTAATGAGGAACGAAAGGATTGATGAAAATCGAGACAACAACATAAAAATAGTTTGTTTCAGGAATATGCTGAAAATTCTTGATGCAAAGAATTACATGTTCCTACCTCCAAACGACGTATGAAGTGTACACATATAGGCTCCCTAGTTAAGGATTTAAAATAAAAGTTCTTATTTCCTATGCAAATACTTTATGACTAGAACCTGAAGTGAACACCATTACTGAAAGAAATGGTTGCTTTACTTTCCTTTTCTAAGTATACCAAAAAAATCAAATATGAAGTACGTGAAATAAAATTGTAAAGTTGAAAAAGTCCACATACCTGCCTGCGGGTTGTTTAAAAACCATTTCAGGGAGGAACTTAAATACTCGCGGTGTGGAGCAAACTTTTTCTTCATTTTTATATTTTTAATACACACCCTTTCAGTCAGTGTCAAACTTTCATATCACGGCATTGTTTCTTCAAAAATGATCTTATAAAACTATAGAAAATGTACTGCTGAAGTAAAAGCCTTAATTATTTAATGTTATTCGTAGGGTTTTCTTCTCGTTTGAAAAAAAATATTCAGAAGAAAAATGAAAAATATCAAACCGACATATTTATGGTTCATTTAAACAAAAATGCTACTTTCAAGATATTTGACACGCATTAAAACTCTCTCCGAGACTGTTGCATATGTTACCCAATCGATGTAATATATCGAATTCGAGAAAAAGTTAGTTCAAAAATTCTCACACTAGAACATGCAAGTATCTTTGAATCTCACACTTTTCCAAAAAATCGGATGTTGGTCAATTTCAAATACTAAAGCCTATTATTTTAAATTTATAATGGAGATTCATAAAGAGTCTCATAACAAGGACAGTAAATAATAACGTTAGCTGAAGCTTCATAATTGTCCATGGAATCTCAAAACAAGAACAGTAAATAATTCAGTAAATTATGACGTTAGTTGGAGCAGCGTAATTGTCCAAGGAGTTTCGAATTAAGAAAAGCAAATAACGCAGAAAATGATGGCGTTAGTGTGAGCTTCAGTTTTGTCTAATGAGTCTTAAAATAAGGACAGTAAATAATAACGTTAGCTGGAGATTTGTAATTGTCCAAGGAGTCTAAAAAAAGGACAGTAAATATTGACGTTAGCTGGAGCTTCATAATAATCCAAGAAGTCTCAAAATAAGGACAGTTAATAATGCATTAAATAATGACGTTAGCTGAAGCTTTATGATTGTCCAGGAAGTCTCAAAATAAGTTAAGTAAATACTGCAGTAAATCATGACGTTAGCTAGAGCTTCATAACTGCCTAAGGAGTCTCAAAACAAGGACAGTAAATAATGACGTTTACAAGAGTTTCATAATTGTCTAAGGCGTCTCAAAAAATAGACAGTAAATAAGGACGTTAGTTGGAGATTCATAATTGTCTAAAGAGTCTCAAAACAAGGACAGTAAATAATGACGTTAGCTGGAGATTCATAATTGTCCAAGAAATCTCAAAACAAGGAAAGTAAATAATGCAGTAAATAATGACGTTAGTTGGAGCTTCATAATTGTCCAATGAGTCTCAAAATAAGAACAGTAAATAATGCAGTACATAATGGCGTTAGTTGGAGCTTCATACTATTTCAAGTAGTTTCAAAATAAGGACAGTAAATAATGACTTTAGATGGAGCTTCATAATTGTCCAAGGAGTCTCAAAATAAGCACAGTAAGTAATGCAGTACATAGTTCAAGAAGTTTCAAAACAAGGACAGTAAATAATGACGTTAGTTGGAACTTCATAATTGTCCAAGGAGTCTCAAAATAAGAACAGTAAATAATGGCGTTAGTTGGAGCTTCATAATTATCCAATGTGTCTCAATACAAAGAGAGTAAATAATGCAGTAAATAATGACATAAAAATTGAGTAACGGTGAACTGGGATTGCCAATATGCATAACACCTTTACTTGAGCGTTGCGGAAGTCGTAGTTCTTGAGTAGAAAGAAGCTGAATATTTTCGGCGAGATAAGAGGGGATGGCGGGATAATTAAGGAGATTATATAAAATTATTATACAATACGTGAACTTTACGTCCGTTTCTCAAATTAAACTTATTAAGTTCTTTTTGATATGGCTTAAACGTCTTAGCACAAGCAAAATGAAATATTTGTGAATCTGAAGATAAACCATGTACACCCAAGCCTCAATTATTTGAAGAGGACCCCCATACGCCCAGTCATGCATGTGTTTTTTTTATGAATATCCATTTAAAAAACCAACTAGCAGGAAGTGTAAAGGGATGACGAGGCAGGGGTAGACCACCAACCCGATTAACTAACCACGTCAGGAACGTAACAGAGTCCTTTGAGACGACAGTACTCCAATAAGTCATAAAGACAATGTAAATAGTATTGTACTGTAAAACGCATTCGTTGTATTCAGTACAACCTGGCGGTATTTTCGCTATGTGGTACTCTCTCCAAACTAACCAGAAACATGTTAAAGTGACCTTATGTGAAATCCAGATTGGAACTTTTTTTTTTAAATCTGGGTTCCAGCGGGATTTAAACCCCCAATCTCCGGGTTGAGAGACAGATGTCTTATCAATTAGGCCATAGAGGTCGTCGTACTGTTGAGATAACAAACTCTCCTCAAGAGCACTCCATTTCGGGACTCGGGCCCACTTTTATTGATAGATTCAAAATATTACACAGTAATACTCATATAAGTTGTGTGCAAATATTGGAAGGGAGTGGCTGCGGTCATTAGATTAGGTACTTTCTCGCATCTGTATATGTTGAGATAAACATGTTTGATAAAAAAAACTGCAGAAAATTTACCAAGGGGAGACGAACTCTTAAGAAACCTTTGTAGATCTTACGATGTGTGATAATAGCATATTTAGCTTTAGGTGTAGTGTAGTAAACGCGTGTTGATATTCAAGGCATTATTCAAAAGGAATATCTTGCGAAGCTATGATTAAGTGTTTTGCAAGTTAATTCAACTTATAAATATTTAATGAAATAAATAAAACATCTTCCATATTTTTTATTCCCCACTGTTTTATTTGAATTCACAAACGATTTCATAGACCTCCATCTTGTTTGTGAAGATTACATTCACCTGACGTGGAAGCTTATCTTCACCTGACGAGGAAGACAGAAGCCTTCGAAACTGGTAGTGAATTCAAATAAACCAGTGGCGAATACTAAATAAAAATTAATTGATTTATTTATTTTACTAAAAATTTATAAACATGACCCCATAAAGTAACACAAACGTCTTTTCTAAGATTCACGAAAAAAATTAGTTCAACTTATTTCAAGTCTAAACAAATCCATACTTCTGAATCTCAAATAGTTGTCAGTCACATAAAACCAACATGATTGGATTAGATATTCCAACATAATTGGATTAGATATTCCAACATGATTGGATTAGATATTCCGACATGATTGGATTAGATGTTGGAATCGTTTAAAAAAAAACAATAAAGCTATCCTAATTACATCGAATTCGGATAGAAAAGTCATTGTAATAAACTAGTTCAAATATTTATTTTTAAAATTTAAACAAAAAAAAATTATTGTACCAAAACAATTTTGCGACCCTTTGAAGCAAAGAAAGTTAATCTCACGTCGCGAGAATTTTAAATTTGTATCAGTGGCAAATTTGTAACGCTAGTACCCAAAGTGTTTTCGTGTAATTTAGAAAAGAAAAATAAACTTGTAGGCTTTTCCCACTCAAACAAACCGTAAAGTGTTATTGAAATTGCCTATACACTTTCTCGCTCATATCCCTGCCGTTATTATTTTCGATAAAATAAACAAAATTCCCTTTAATAATTTTCAATCCAATATTCTCAAATATGCGGTCGACCGTTTTTTTTTATCAGGATTCGCTATATTATTTTTAAGGGATTTTTTTATTTGGACTGGATTTATTTTATTTTTATTCCGTATTACGATTGAAAATAAAATTAATTAAACTTTATCCAATCAATTTTACAAATAGTTAAGATATCTTAATTATAACATATTTTCAAATTACTGGTAATTTACTGTATTTTCGAACCAACTAAGAAGAATTGAAGTATAACGTTGGCGCGGAAAGGCCTAAAAGGAGTTAAATTAATGGTGTAGAAATGTGCGAACTAAGTAGAATACATGGGGTGACAAATTATGACAGAATACGGAGTTAAGTGATTGGGGATGACTATGCACTTCATGATGATATGTAGAGTAAGATGAAGAAAAGTATTCTGAGATCTCTCTCGCCGCTGCTCGCTGAGGTTGTCTCCTCCCTCCCTCCATCCATAGTCCCCAACCCAAATGTTTATTTATTTATTTAACACTTTTATTGCAAATACAATCTGGCGGGCTTATTTCCAGGCGGCAATCTCTTCCTACCAATCAGACAAAAGTAAATGAAGCAAGTTACGTGGTCGCATAAATCATTCAAATGACTATCCATCCCCACGAAATCCATAAACATATACGTGAGCACATGCCCACGAACCCCACAAAGACGGACAATCACCCAAACATTCGTTTTCATCTAAAGTGAGATATCATCAATCAAAACGAAAGAAAGGGATGGTGGAGAGGAAAGGAAAAGAAAAATCAGGAATGAAACACGTTATTTTACTGACTAGAAATTAAGAGTTTTTTCAGTCGCTTCTTAAAGCATGCCAAGGACGGAGCGAGTTTTATATTGGTTTGTAACTGATTCCAGAGTCTCACTGCATGGACAGTAAAGGACGACGTAAAAAAAGATGAGCGGCGAACTGGAAAGGCCAATATACAATCTCTGTTTGAGCGTAGCGCTTATCCATGATTGGAAAGACGCTGAAAATTCTCGGCGAGATAAGAGGGGGTGGCGGGACAGTTAAGGATATTATACAATAGAGACAGTATGTGAATTTGGCGTCTATTTTTAACATTCAACCAGTTCAATGCCTTCTGGTATGAAGTTATATGATCGTACTTACGTAGGTTGAAAATGAATCTTAGACACACATTTTTAAGACGCTGTAATTTGTCCAGCTGTTCCTCTGTAACATCCAAGTAACATACGTCCGCATAGTCCGAAATCGGAAAGAGCAGAGATTGTACGAGTAAAATTTGGGTTTTGGTTGGAAGGAATCTTCGCAGCACTTTAAGGGAATGAAGGCTGAAGACGATCCTTCATCTTACCTCATTTATTTGATCTCGCCATGAGAGAGTATTATCTATTAGCACTCCTAGGTTTTTAACAGTTTTATGTAATGGTATGATAGAGCCATCAAGTAATATTAGAGGAAGTAAGTCAGTGTTGAATTTACCGAGAAGCTGAGGGCTGCTAATGAGAATGTTTACCGTTAGAAGCGTGTATATCGGTACCAGTTCGAACATAATTCAGTCTTGTTTGTGCTCCCTGATGATGAGGTGAAAGCCTTGAAACCGGTAGGGTTATACCGTTACAAAAAGTGGAATAAACAGTTTTTGATAAAAACAAATTACAATGTCTTTAAACCTCCACAATGTTAATGCCCTAACTATAAACAGTATAAAAAAAAACAAAAAAACATATAAACGAGACGAGAGCTTTGTACGGGGATAAATATATTGTAGATAGATCTCTCTTATTTGTCTACACCAAAAAGAACATACATGTGCGGTTTTTAGCTTCGATCATTATTAACTCTTGTTTTTTTTTACTCAAGGCAGAATTTAAAGAATATTAAACGCCTAGAACAAAGAATGTCTATGTTTTTGACATTTTCTCATAGCTTGACCAGACGTCTGTCTGTTTCTAAAATTGTCAAGAACAAATCACCGAAAACACTACTAGACAGAAAAAAATCGAGTAACATAAATTCAATGAGGTAAAATTTCTTTTTTTATATTTTTCAGGGAATTTTTCACATTTTTTTTAAACGATATTTAACGTTCACGTCTATATTATACACGACCTCCGTGGACAAATTGGTTCCAATTTAGTTTCCACTCAAGGCTTCTTTAAAAGATTTCTGGTTGGTTGAATAGGATTACTAATGGCGATAAATTCACCAAGTTGTACTGTATACAATATATCATCATTCTCATACTTTTTCACCACCTATCTATCCTGAGACTCAACTTGTAAATACCTCTTTCGTAATATTTTTAATGAGAATGAAAAAAATAATAATTAAAATACATAGTGCAAATGTGAGTGAAAGACGTGGAAAAGGAACCCCAATGAAAGCATGGTTGAATCGAGTTAATGCTATTTTGACGGACACATTAAAAGTCAGAGAAATTGCAGAGAAAGTGTACAGATGTAGACGAGGTAAATGATGTGTGTCAAATTTAAAAGCCTGGCGCTCTGTTTTCTCTGCCTATTGGACAGGGAAATGACGGAATGGTATATACGGAGGAATACCTAAAATCTGAACCCAGTATTTATTATATTTATAGAGATATTAAAGTTTTTAGAAGCAATGTGTACTAGTTACGCATCACAGGGAAGGAAAGGTTAAAACGTTGATTGACAACTTACGAGTATATGTGCTATATTTTGAATCTGTCAATAAAAGAGCGCCCTTGAGGGGAGTCTGTTCTCTAAACTATATTTATTATCTTTATATATGACAAGAAATTCTATGAATACATCAATTATGTGGCTTACTTGGTGAAACGCTTGTCTCCCAGCCCGGAGGTTGTGGGTTTGATTGCCGTTGGAACCCAGATAAAAAAAAACGGATTCCAGTCTGGTTTTCATTCTCGATTGGTTGGAAGATATTGTCACAAGACAAACAAAATCGTTAGGTTATACTGTATATAATAAAAATGTTAAACATTACAATTTATGAAATTGAAAAGATCATGATCTATAGGAAGAGGAAGAAGAAGAAGAGGAAGAAATTGAAAAGCCTGGCGTTGTTTTTTCTGCCTATTGGACAGGAAAATGACGGAATGGTATATATGTCCTATATTTTGAATCTGTCAATAAAAGAGCGCCCTTGAAGGGAGTCTGTTCTCTAAACTATATTTATTATATTTATATATGACAAGATATTTCATAAATACATAATTTATGTGGCCTACTTGGTAAGCCACTTGTCTCCTAGCCCAGAGGTTGCGGGTTCGATTGCCGTTGGAACCCAGATAAAAAAAACGGATTCCAGTGTGGTTTTCACTCTTGGTTGGTTGGAAGATATTGCCACAAGGTAAAAAAAAAACCACCAGGTTATACTGTATATAATAAAAATGGTATACAGTACAATTTATGAAAAAAAAAAACAGTAGATAATTAAAGTAGATACACACTTAATATGGATCTAGGCTGGTTGCTTTTCATTTGTCATGTGCCAAGTAATCTAGGCTTTTGCCTGTATCTTTTAAATTTCCCTTTAATTATTATAGATATTATTCGGAATCAGCGCGACGTGTCACCTCTCTACATTATGCCTCATCTTCGGAATCAACTTCGGATCACTCTTATCATGGTTGACGGCATACTTCCTTCGCCCTTTTGGAAAACCTTATCCTATATTTTCAGAGGTTATTCCCAGAGTCTGGTTTCCTACATATTTATCAGTTTTCCTTAACGTTAAATTTACATCCCAATTTTCAGCAAATTTAAAAAATATTTTTTCGCTGTTCAATATAACTGTAAATTTTGATCGAGTTGGTTGAATGCCTTTTCAACTCACAAGTACAATTTATTTACACACGCCTCATATATTTTACAGATAAATGTTTTATATTTGAACTATACCAACAGTTTTTTGTTGTGAAAAAATAAAAGCGATATCCACTTGTTTGGCTTTAAAACAATTTCTTTTCTTTTTATTCATGATTGAATTTTATCTTTATTGTACCTTCATAAATAAAAGAAACTTATTCTGTTTATTTACAAATTTCGAAATGTTTGTTTTTTTTTTGTTTATTCATTTAAACGATGGAATTATATGTTTGATACAAAATATATCTTACAATAAATCAACATTGACATGTAAGAATTGCTTTACAAAAATAAAAATAAAATTTTAAGTCTGTTTTTCCAATCTATCACAATAACAAAATAATATTGTGTAATATACTCAACTCAACCCAGGCAATATAATAACTTCTAAACTGTATATATTATTTATAGTTAAGGGGGTAACACTGTGGAGGTTTCAAGACATTGTAATTTGTTAAGTCCAACACTGTTTGTACTCCCTGATGAGGATGTGAAAACCTTTAAACCGGTATGGTTATACGAGTAAGTGGTATAAACAATGTTTCACTTAACAAATTACAATGTTCTTTACTTTACATATTGTTTATAATTAAGGCATTAACATTGTGGAGATTTACAAGACATTGTGATTTGTTTTATCAAACACTATTTATTCCACTTTTTGTAACGGAATAACCCTACCGGTTTCAAGGCTTTCACCTCATCATCAGGATCACAAACAAGACTATAAGACTTTCTTTACTTTATTCAATTATATAAGTGCATGGCCGCGCGGTAATGCACTGAACTCCCGTGCGGAATGTCGTCGGTTCGAACCCCGCGCTGTACTACTCCCTTCAGATGACTCAGGCATTTTTCACGCCTAGTATTCGGGGATTTAAGAATACCTATAACTTAAATCATGTCTATTATTTAAAAAAAAGAAAGAAAAAAAACATGCCAGTTTGCTGTGATCGTCTCACTTTGGTGTGCCATCATATCCAGCATAGCGGTGTGGACGGTAAGTTTGCTGGTGTACAACGGTTGACTAAAAAAAACCCCTTGGCACGCTTCGGTTTTCCAATTGAATTGATGTTGGAATAGCGAAATATTTGAGCAAGAATATATTGAAGTGGAGATGTGTTCTCTCTGCCTGCTCCAATGTAGACACAATACAACGGTGAAAATGATGTGTATTAATTTTTTTTTAGTTGATACTCGTACAAATATATCGGGCGAATTTATTTCCTTAAAGCAATTTCTTCCAATCAATCAGCTTTAGTTATGTAGTATACTTATTATTGGTGTCCATGATAAAATTAAATGAAAGATATGAAAATATATCTTTTGTAAAATATACAAAAATTATAACAAAGATAAATTTCAGGGAAAATAGGAGGTCCTTGATGGACTAGTCGTTAATACACATGACTTTTACCCAGGAGTTTTGGGTTCGATTTTCGATAGTACCCAAAAAAAAATAAAAAAATTCCTAGTCTAGTTTAAGAGTTCGTCTGGTGACAATACTCACATGCGATAGACGTGTGGACGTATTTTTGTCTATCCACGGTAGTCAAAAATCATCATAGACCAAAAACATTGTTAATTAAGTTCCATCTTCTCAATGACGCCTAAAAACTGCTTAAGCAATTTAGGTAGACAATGACGGAAAATCTTCTTAAGCAATTTAGGTAAATAATGACGGAAAAACTGCTTCAGCAATTTAGGTAAACAAAACCGGAAAAAAACTGCTTAAGCAATTTAGGTAAACAACGGCGGAAAACTGCTATAGCAAGTTAGATAAACAATAACGGAAAAACTATTATCTTTCTTAATAAAATATCATACATAGAGCACGTATGTAATGAAATAAGGGACGAAAATGTTGATATAGTTCGAACTAAAAATATATATAGTTCCCAGTTCGGGTTATTTTGTAGGCAGGTCTATTATAACCTTTATATGTGTATGCATTCATAAGGTGCATGAATACGCGATAACGCATTAGACTTCCGATCGGAAAGTCACCGGTTCGAACCCCGTGCTATCCCCTCGAATGCCTGTGTCATTCGAGGGGATATCACGGGGGGATAACATTCAAGGGGATTTTTTCCGACTAGTTTTTGGAAGTATAAAGATACCTATGGCTTTGCTCATATCTATTCTTTAAAAAAAATATGCCGGTACATTCCGATCGTCTCTTTCCGATGTGGAATCGAAATCAGTACAGCGGTGTAGCTGGTGTGCAACGTATCATTCATTAAAAGTAAAACGAACTCCAAGGCACAGCTTTGCTTTCCAATTTTATTTATTTATTGAAAACTTTATTGTAAAAACAATCTGACAGGCTTATTGCGCGGCGGCAATCTCTTCTCACCAATCAGACACAAGTAAATAAAGTACATAAGTTACATGGTCGTAAAAAATATTCAAACGAGTATTCATCTTAATGAAATTGATGAACATATGTTATACATAATAAAAGTAAAAGTGAGATATCACCAATCACAAGAAAAGGAAGGAATGGGGAGATGAAAAGAAAATCAGGAATGAAACAAGTTATATAACTGACTAGAAATTAAGAATTTTTCAGTCGCTTCTTAAAGCTTGCAAATGACGAAGCGAGTCTAGCATTGGTTTGTTACAGGTTCCAGAGCTTCAATGAATGGGCAGTAAAAGATGCCCTTAAAAAGAACAGTAGTCAACTGGCAAGTCCAATAAACAATCTCGGTTTGAGCATAGCGCAAGTTTATGATCGGAAAGATGCTAAAATTTACTTTGGAATGGCGAAGGGGTTCCTCGACTACGAGGTCCAGGAACGACGACGATGTATAATAGCCAACAACCATGATGATAAATTGCGAGTTGTGTACTTGCTCCATTGGTTCTTAACCTCGAAAGCTCAATGGTGCTAAAGGCAATGTTATATCTTGGTCATGTAGTCCAGTGTGTCAGCATCTCTAGTCTGAATATACTGACGAGTATCACACGAAGAAACCTATTTGGGTGAATATAACATAATATAAACTGACGAAGGTACATAAACGTATTGCCACAGATATGATATATGCCACCCTTAACGATCCTACGCCACCATCATACGAGTATATGGCTAAAATGTTCAACTTGTCTCTGATTATTGCTCGTGTTCCATTCAAGAATCAGCTAACTTCTCTAATAGGTTAATTGCAGTTAAGTATATCTAACGATATAAATACGAAAAACACGAAGTTACCTTCTGAACAACATGTTACGTTATATTTCATTCGCGAATTACTTTTTTTCCTTCTTTCAAGATTTATTTTACTTCCCGCAAAGTTTCCAGCTCACAATCCAGGAGACAGAAGAGGTGATCACGTTTTTATAGCGAGGGTATCGTTAAATAAGAAATAAAATTAATGCCATGAAATGGAACTATTGGGAAACATAACACAACCTTGCGCTACACCTTTCTTCATCTCAAGTAGAAAACCAATAACATGAATAAGAAATAATTCACCTTATTGTTTTATAAATAAACATTCTGAGAAAAATTCATAAATGTCACGTTAGTAATAAAAGTTCATACATCGTTCTTGGTCAATATAACATTATTATTTTTTGCAATATTGATTGCGTTTCCAGAAGATCTTTTTTTATTGCTCGATGCCATTTAATCCTTAATGTTGATCAATACACCGTTGCTGAGTTATTTGATCTGAATATATATAAGTTCTGTTACTATGATCACAACCTTCATGCACAACTCGATATGCAAGTGTTGCAACCACTGTCTTGATACCCAGAGGCTGCGGATTAAATTCCTGTTGATCAGAATTTAAAAAAAAAGATTTCAGTTTGATTATTACTTAATTTTTCACATATTTTTTCTGGCTGCTGGAAAATATTGCCACATTGAAATATTTTCACAAGATTCCACTATTTATTTATTATTACACATGACAAGAAATATACATAATTTGCGAAAAAACAACAGGTAATTTAATTTGGACATACATTACTTGAATGGATCTGAGTTTGTCCCCTTTCATTTGTCGTATCCCCAGTAAACTAGGCTTTTGCCTGTATCTCACTGAGGATGTTTAGCATGAAAAAATAAATCGATACTTTTTTCCGATTTTTGATTACACAAAAACAAAACCCCGTTGCACGTTCTCATCAACCTGACAAACAGTGACACTCAATTACAACTGGAAACATCATGTGGAATCAAACTCTTCACACATCATCACTCCAGAAAGACCAAACTTGTTCATTCCATAATATACCGCACACAATCATAAGAATAAAAATTAAAATTAAAACAAAAAAAAAATACACAGAAACACAAATACAAAAACATCCAAAATTAAAACAACAAGAAGAAACCCACACTCACGAGCTCACATAAATCCTTTCCACTCGTCATTCATCCTGAAAGCCCAAGTACTCAAATTCCTGTCGCAATAACAACCACGCTCCGATCGACTGTCTAAATGGTTTTCATACCTTTACCTTTATTGAAGTCGGCACGCCATTGTATGTAATGGGAGCCAAATAAGCATATTGCCTTTGGGCAAAAGAGGTATGATCACAATCTTAATTATAAAACTATGATCACAATCTTCATGCACAACTCGATATGCAAGTGTTGCAACCACTGTCTTTAAACTCGGGGACTGCGGATTAAATTCCTGTTGATCAGAATTTAAAAAAAAAGATTTCAGTTTGATTATTACTTAATTTTTCACATATATTTTCTGGTTGTTGGAAAAGATTGCCAAATTGAAATAAACTCGCAAGGTTCAACTATATACATCATTATTGTATCACAATTAAATACTGTAATACAATAATAATGAGATGCATGGTAACGCACTGAACTTCTGTGCGTAACTTCATCAGTTCGAACCCCACGTTGTGTTCCTCCCCTCGAATAAAGCATGTATTTTTTTCTGCCTAGTATTCGGGGGTATAAGGATATTTATGAATTCGACTTATAAGTGATGTACCGGATACTAAAAAATATCGGGTACCGGATATTATCAGGGAAGAGAATTTCTTACCCAGTCAGGTATCCGGTTACCCGGGAGGTTATGTGAAAGCAAAATTGCCACATTTCAAATTAGATCTCTAAACGCAGATAAATAATTATTTCTGCATTATAATCTACCATTATTTAGATTAAATTATTATATTTAATTTTATGTATCACATTTTTTTCCCAAAAACCCAGGAGGTTATGTGAAAGAGTTGCCAGATTTCAAATTAGGTCTCTTAAGGCAGATAAATTATTATTTTTGCATTATAATCTACCATTATTGAGGTTAAATTATTATATTTCATTTTTTGTATTCCATTTTTTTCTCAAAAATAAAAAAAAATGTTTAAACCCCGGGAGGCTATGTGAAAGAGTTGCCAGATTTCAAATTAGGTCTCTAAACGCAGATAAATAATTATTTCTGCGTTATAATCCACCATTATTGAGATTAAATTATATTATTTAATTTTTTGCATTACATTTTTTTCTCAAAAATAAAAAAAAATGTTAAAACCCCGGGAGGTTGTGTGAAAGAGTTGCCAGATTTCAAATTAGGTCTCTAAACGCACATAAATAATTATTTTTGCATCATAATCTACCATTATTGAGATTAAATTATAATATAAAATTTTTGTATAACATTTTTTTCTAAAAAATGTGTTAAAACCACGGGAGGTTATGTGAAATAGTTGCCAGATTTCCAATTAGTTCTTTAAACGTAGATAAATGATTATTTTTGCATTATTTTCTACCATTATTGATATTAAATTATTATATTAAATTTTTAGCATTACATTTTTGCCTCAAAAATAAAATAAATATGTAAAAAAAAACCCGGGAGGTTGTGTGAAAGAGTTGTCAGATTTCAAATTAATTCTCTTAAAGCAGATAAATTATTATTTTTGCATTATGATCTACCATTCTTGAGATTAAATTATTATGTTTAATTTTTTGTTTTAAATTTTTTCACAAAAATAAAAAAATATTTAAAAATAAGTGTTATGTAATTTATTTTCATTCACTTATTATCTTCGTTTATTGTTTTCACGGGACTAAATACACCGTACCAGATCCTAGCAATATTGACCGGATCCAGGTAATTTGCTGGTACTGAAAATATTGCCGGGCACCAGGTAATTTCCGAATACCAGGAAATTCCCGAATACCCATTGCATCACTATTATATATTCTTTCAAAAAGAGAAAAAAAAAACATGCTGATGTGCTCGATCGGCTCATTTCAGTGTGCCATCGAACCCAGTACAACAGTGTGGCCGGTGAGTTTGCTGGTGTGCAATGGGTCACTCACTTAAAATAAAATCATACACCACAGATCAGCTTCGTTTTCCAACTAAATTGACGTTTCAATGACGAAGGGGTCCTCAACTACGATCCTCACCAATTAAATACTACAGCGATCCGACATATAATAACGATACATTCTCATAAATACTCAGCTACAGTAACCGGCGGTAAGTATTGTAATATACATCGGGCTAAAGAAAAATAATGTCGGCCATCATCGGCTAACTTCGGCTTTGTAGAGCATCGTCTCTGTCGCACGATGCGCTAACAGTCCGGTATCTAGAAAAAAAAACCGTATTTAACAGAGAAGACGCTCTACAAAGCCGAAGTTAGCCGATTATGGCCGACAGTCTCTTAAGCCCAATGTGTATTACTTACCGCCGGGTACCGTACAGATAAACCATTTTCAAATCGAAGAGCTTAAATGGGTCCATCAAACGAGCATATTGATTCCCCATTTTACGTAACCTAACGATTTATGAATTGTAGAAAAGTTGAATGCTTGGTGACTACAGTTAAACAATTCCTGTTATTTTGGGGTGGATGAAGTTGCTTGGAAGAGATGTTTAAATGATTATAAGCCTGCTAAATTGTACTGTATACAAAGAAAATGTAAAACAGTATAATATTGTTGTGAGCTTTCAATTTTGCTTATTTAGATTAATTCATTCATTCACGTTTACTGCTGGTATTGCGTGGTGTAAGGTTTATGCTAAGAGCCACCCAAGCGAGATGGTGTGGTGAGCTATAGTGACTTGGATGATCCGATGTAGCTCCTGTGTGATTCCGGTCACGTCGGGAAGTGTGATAATAGATGTATGAATTTAAATGTGGACGAGGGGAAATAATATACTTGAATTGAAAAATATGGAGATCTGTTATCTCTGCCTTTGCAATAAAGAACAAGACTTTTTTTTGTGTATATACAATGAACAAATATAAGATTATTGATAACAACATGGTAGTCGTATGTACTATAAATACATTCGAAAATCGCACATATATCTCAAGCACATATATTTATACAATGATACATTCGAATATATATTACATTCTACTATGATACATTCGAAATCGCACATATATTTATACTATGGTACATTCAAATATATATTACATTATACTATGATACATTCGAATATATGATACATTCGAATATATAAATTTGCGCCACGTTGCATGACGATTAGTCATATCGCACATATATTTATACTATGATACATTCGAAATCACATATATCGCACATATATTTATACTATGACACATTCGAAATCACATATATCGCACATATATTTATACTATGACACATTCGAAATCACATATGTCGCACATATATTTATACTATGATACATTCGAAGTCGCACATATATTTATACTATGATACATTCGAAAATCGCACATATATCTCAAGATAAATAGCAGACAAAACATTTAAGCTATCAAAAGGTCTGGGCTCATTTCATAACATCTCCCTGGTCGAGATATAATCCATCAATTTAGTGCGAACCCGGCCGCGAGGACATCAGATGTTTTTTTTCAGTTCACAACCTATATGGAATAAGGGGTGTTTTTATGATAAACAAATCAGTGAGTGAGCCTTTGTAAATGAAATTCTTTCTTGCTGTTATTTGAGTATAATGTGATTTAGTTTGTCTTTTGGGTAACTATATTTTTTGTATTACGAAACCTACCTGCCTTGACGTATGATGATGACGTATACACCTTGAAACTGATGATGACGTATACACCTTGAAACCGGTAGTATAATACCGTTATATAAAGTGGAATAAACAGTGGTTGACTAAACAAATTAACAATGTTGTAGGGTACCCACGTCCCTAAAATATTGTTAACATGCAGGGTCAACGACCGATGAATCAACCTCTGGATATCTACAATTGTCACATACCAGAAACGTCAACACTGTTTACACGCAAATAATATTTACATCGCATTCCAAGGTAGAAAGAGAACATATCACGCCGTCTCGCCGTTTCGACAACAAATATCCTACCCACTGTAGTATCCGTAGCGCTTCCGACCACCTCAGCCCGCGCAGGAATGAGATCGAGATATACCTCGGACGCAGTCACGCGTCCCGTTCTGAAATTCTATATATACCTACTTATGAAATAAGGGGCACTTGATATTATTCGCTTGACCAGTCATTATAAAGGGCACATGATATTATTCGCTTGACCATTCATTTCTGTGTATTATTTATCGACTATTCACTCTCACTTTTATCGCATTCCTGAATCAACGTATTTTATTTTAAATACAAACAAATCAAAATCATCACGACGTATCAAATTAAGCATCCCGCTACATTGATGACCCCGAGCAAAGAGGAACACGGAATTCGACTAAAACGAATATAGCGATGTCAACATCAACATCATCAGCACGTCCTACTAGGACACACGCTACATTGGTGACCCCGCACGAAAACTGAGCACGTATTACGACTATATCGAGTGTTGCCAACTCGATAAACACCGTACAAGTGCAACCCGACACCGACATCAGCAGCAACGCGATGAGCATCATGAACAGTTTCGTCAACGACATCTTCGAGCGCACCGCCACCAACACCAACCGCCTCGCCCACTACAACAAGAGGAGCATCATCACCAGCAGAGAGATCCAGACCACCGTCAAGATTCTACTCCTCGGCGAATTGGCCAAGCACGCCGTCAGCAAGGACACCAGAGCCGTCACTCAGATACAACACTACATCTGATGTGGACGAGCCTGACGCCAGCTCATGTGAGGTCAGTCCTGGCGATCAGCCACACGATTTACAGGATTGCCTCCCTCGACGAACTACTGACCGACAAGATGCTGGAGCAGACAAGCATCGCTACAACATCGATACAACCACGCTACAACCACGCTACAACCACGCTACAACCTAGTCATATCGCACATATATTTATACTATGATACATTCGAAATCACATATATCGCACATATATTTATACTATGACACATTCGAAATCACATATATCGCACATATATTTATACTATGACACATTCGAAATCACATATGTCGCACATATATTTATACTATGATACATTCGAAGTCGCACATATATTTATACTATGATACATTCGAAAATCGCACATATATCTCAAGATAAATAGCAGACAAAACATTTAAGCTATCAAAAGGTCTGGGCTCATTTCATAACATCTCCCTGGTCGAGATATAATCCATCAATTTAGTGCGAACCCGGCCGCGAGGACATCAGATGTTTTTTTTCAGTTCACAACCTATATGGAATAAGGGGTGTTTTTATGATAAACAAATCAGTGAGTGAGCCTTTGTAAATGAAATTCTTTCTTGCTGTTATTTGAGTATAATGTGATTTAGTTTGTCTTTTGGGTAACTATATTTTTTGTATTACGAAACCTACCTGCCTTTGTACGGGATACGCTTAGTTAGACAAGGGAGTGCTTTATTTATTTCAATATAAAATTTAAAACGTTAAATGAAAAAAAATCTACAATACATCCTTGCGGTACATCCTTTATCATCTAAAGCATTAGCACGAATTAGATACATTCAGAAACAGAAAATACATCATTGCTACATATTTTTCATTTAACAAAGAACAAACATTTGCCAAATATAGTACAAACATTTGCCAAAGTTACATACATACAAATGTATATTTGGATAAATGTACATTTGTATAAACAAATGTACATCTTAAGAACTAATATAATTTATATGTATTATGACTATAGACTACCTACTTACATTTTATTTTCCTACACATAATTTTATTTTTAATAATCCTAATATGTAATATTTCTTAGAAATAGTTAACACCTACATACTATGTTACCTATAACTAGAAAACAATTTTTATAACTAATTATTTAGTAAGCACATGCCCACTCGTTCAGGCTTTTTTGTATTCCATCCCATTCATTCAGACCTTGGGCCTCCCTGCTAATAGTGTAGGTAGACTAATCAAATACGTTGTCCAAAAATTAATTTAATTTTCTTAGGCCAAATTCAAACGCCAAACTGTACGAATTTCTCGTGTCCGGTGGTTTTCAAAATTTTCAGTATTTCAGTTATCTATCGTGTTATAAAACGTTTGTATAGATTATTCAGCCAGAAGAGTCATTTTGCAATAGTGTGAGTAACAGTGCGTTTACAGAAACTTGTCACTTTATTTTTTTAATGAAGTGAAAAAGCAAATAAATATAAAAATAATATTTTATATTCAAATATTGAAATTAATACACACGTTTTGAAAATAAAAATGCTGTCAGCTCAAATTGTAATAATCATAAAAATAAAATGAAAGTAAATTTAATTAACATATTAATTGTTTAGGCATGGCAGATTCTAGGAAACATTAAATAACAATGAGGAAATTTTTCAAGATTAAAAATAATTATAAAGTTAAAATGTTCATTTTATAAAGTAAAAATGTATTATAAGGTAAAAATGTTCGTCAGCTTTAATTAGATTGCACATAAAAATAAAATGAATGTAAGATTATTTAACATATCAATATATTATATCATAATTACAATGCCAAATAATAAAGTTTTAAAATAATAGTGGATGGAGCTATACTAAATTCTAGGAAACATTAAGTTATAACAAAGTGCATTCTAAGCTTTCGAAAAATTTTGAATTATACATTACATCAGACATAAATCGCACTCCCAATTTCGACATGGTAGTGTTTTTCTAATCACCGAGTATTTTAACAACAATACTAACGTGCGTTTTTCGCGAACCAATCGTGTGGCATTCTAAAACCAATACCACTGCATAAGTTGTGTAATACATAGAGTGTTACTTACACTATTGCAAAATTACTCTTCTGGCTGAATAATCTATAACTATCGATCAAATCATTGATTTGGTGTCGTCAATGGTAGTCGGCCTTCCAGAGCGGACACCATCTTCGAGTTTCATATTATCATATTTCGATTTTTTAAGCCAGATTTTTAACATACTCGTAAAATCGCTAACTCCATTGGCATAACACGATGTAAATATTTATTTCATAGTTTGTGTTGCGTTTTTCTTCTGCGGCACTGAAAAAGCATTAATCACAGTTCAACATGTTGTTAAAAAAATGTTGTTAAAAAAACGTATTTAAGTAATTTGGGTCGAAAAAATGCACTAAACTATTACCTTTCATAATAATATACATTTAACACGTTTGGGATGGAGTTAGTAATGGAAATTAGGTCTTCACGGCATTTTTCTGAGAGTTACAGAACTATTTTTTAGGTTAGATATTATAACATATCCTTGCGCTACCCCTTTTGTCATGTAAAACAATAACACAAATAAGATACACTCACAAACAATGAAGGCGTGAGTGTTATGCAAATAAATATTATGGCAGAAAATTGAACATTGTCACATTGAGTAGCAGTAAGAGTTTAAACATCGTAAAACGTCAAATTGTAACAAGGTTAATTTTACGAAATTTATCGCGTTTTCAAACGATCATTTGCGAGAAATTCACCGTTTACTGCAAAACGCCATTAAACCAGAGATGTTTATCAACACAGCATCGCAGAATCACTTTGCTTCGGACGGGCACTCCGCTTTTACGACGCTAAACCCGAAACACTCCAACATTGGAAGAGTAAATATTTGTAACAAGTTTATTGGCCCGTGTAGAGTACACATGACAAAGTGCGGGATGCAACTTGTCGAAATCTTAATGAAATCTTTTTACTATAAATTATAACATGATTTATTTTCATTGAACAAATAAATAAATAAATATTTATTGAAAGCAACAAAGTGTGTTAATGAAGATTCCTATTTATTAATCTGCTATCTATTTATTTTCTGTGTTTTTTGTTATGTGCAAGGGTGTGGGCTGAAAAACATCTGGTGTCCCCGTGGCTGGGCTCGCCATATATTGGTAGGGTGTACCTTGGCCGGGGGGATGTTATTAGATGAGCCCAGACCTTTTGATAGCTTCTGTCTTTAAGAAGGTTCTGGAATGAACATGTATCCAGAATGGTGGAACCATGAGCCGTAAGAATGGCCAGGGACAGTATCCCCCAAGCAAGTAGACCTCCAGGACGACCTCCCTAAAGATGGAAAGACAGCTGGCAGTCGACGTCACAAGATGGAAACAATGATGCAGGACCATAACAGGCCAACACGTCTAAAAGAAGAAGATATTTATAAAATATTTCACAAAAAAAATCTTTTAAATGTTATTAAAAATGAAATGACTAATCTTTATTGATAATGGTGAAACTAGAAGAACGAAATTTATTCAAGGATAAGGAAATGAACCAACGAAAAATAAAAATGAGCTTTATAAGGTTTTGACAGGAAAGTTGGGGATTTTAAAATAATGATGCTAATAAAAAAATCTCATGAAATACCAAAATATCAAATACATAATAAAAAAGGAAATAAAAAAAAAGGATTAAAGAAAACCAGGAACCACACACTTTGTCACTGAAGGAAGATGTAATGTATTTTATTCGTTTTTTTTAATTAATCCAACCTTCGAGGCCTAGTTGGTAAGATGCTTGACTCCCAATCCGAGAGTTGCGGTTTCGATCTGCTCTGGAATTCAAATATATTTTAAAACAAAAAGACTTCAATCTGGTTTTCACTTACGGCATTTTGAACATTTTTCTGATTGGTTGTACTGTATACAACGAAAGTATAATACAATACAAAGAACGGCAACAATGGCGTGAATCTTAAATTAACCGGTAGATGGTAACACATGTTTAGTTAAGGAAGCATAAACAAAGAAAAATAAAAGAAGTAGGAGTCGACTAACTATCCAGATGGGAGAGCAGTGACACGGATACTATGAAAGGTTATATATAACCACTGTTCCCGCACATTTGTTCTGTAACCCGGTTATATCTGTGCCGAGTACTAAAATAGACAGCGAGAGATTTGTAGAGAATCTTCCGCAAACTGTATCAAACTGTTCTGGATTTGTTCATTTTATGAAAGCATTATCCAGATAAATTTCAGCTGCAATGGCTGGGATATATCATACAAACGTTGGAACTTCTTGTGGAGTTTTCAAGTTCAGTCAAAAAAGAACAGTTTAGTTCGATCTCACCATAACCCACACTGTTTAAGGAGATAAAATACGCAAGTCATCATCCAACGCGATCTATACTAGAAGACCGAAATATTGAAGATGAAGAAACTGTCCAAATGGGCTCCTCTTCTGGAGGCAATATACTCTTGGCTGAGTTATTTAAGATTTTACGTCATAGGAAAATAAAGAAAAACTTACAGCGCAGGAAATATAATAAAACAACTTGAGGCCTGGAGTTTAAATATCCCAGAACAGGGGTCGGAAAACCGCAGCTAGCGAGCCGCATGCGGCTCTTTCCATAGGCATGTGCGACTCCTTAACTCCAGCGTCACCTCCACTCCGCAACCTCATCAGAAGAGCATGCACATGGCCACCGACCGAATACAAACGGCACAATCGCAATGCGTATTCTCTACCTGCGTGTTCGCACCATAACTGCCAAAATGTCTTCAAATGTAACAACAGAGGCGAATATATTAAGCTCTGACATCTGCAATATCAATTGCAATCGATGAAACAGCGCAAGTATCACTCTTTGTGCGATATATGTCGGCACAATATCCAAAAGAAGAACTTCTAGGACTGCCGCCACTCAAGGGACAAACATGTGCAGAAGGTATTGCGAAAAAAATCCTGAAAATACGCTTACGATTGTATTGTGAATTTGAGTTTTAAATAAAAATCTTCATTTCATCTCGTTTTTTTTTTCGTCCTTAAAATGTATATAGCTACAGTAAAGGATACTACGAAATATAAAAAATGTATATAGCTACAGTAAAGGATACTAAGGATACTAAGAAATATAAAATAAAATACTTGATCTAAGGATACTACGAAATATAAAATTTTATATTCATCAATTTAAATTCGAAATGTGCTCAGTGAAAATAGTCTTAAAATTATGTCCTTCGCCTTATGTCAGTCAGCACTTTCTTACATCATGTTATATCAGTTTAGGGGAGGGGGATGCACCTTAACACAAAAATATATATTGTTGGTTTCCCAAAAATTGATTATAAAAATAATTAATAAACTTCCTGCCCGGTATCCCACATCGGAGCTTTTCAGGGAGTATCGGGTCCTGAACATAGCCAATTTACCTCTCAAATCCATTCTCTGGCACTACCATCGAGAGGAAGAGAAGATGCAGACTCAGCAGAGACACATGACACGCATGGTAACTGATCAAATGTTCACCATCCGTAGAGTTAAAACATCTTTTACCCAAAGGCAATATGCCTATTGAGCTCCCATGACATATATTTCTTGTCATGTGGAAAATAAATAAAAATCAATGATATGAATTTAGAAATTTCTAAATAAGGCACTAAGGGTAAGGGGTTAAGATAAAAGAGTAAAACAGTAAAAGGGAATGATTTGTTGGAATCCCTCTGACAGACTATTAACTATATTGGATTAGTGGATTTCGCATGTATAACTTAAATAAATCCCATTTCAGATATTCTTTAAATTTAGTGAGAGTTAGCGTGATATCATAAGTAGACTGTTTTAACTGAGGAAAGAGAAATAGGGGTGACTATGTAGCTATTATTTATTTAAGAAAAAATACGTAAGCTAAGACATATATGTTATATACTCGTAGTTGGTAATTTTTTTAATCAAACACTGTTTATTCCACTTTGTATAACGGTATTACTCTACCGGTTTCAAGGTTTTCATCTCATCATCAGGGGAATGGCGTGATGGTATCTATATACGTATATACTCTCCTGAAGGACACTTTATCTCAGAATTTAAATTCACTATAATAATATTGACATTAAAAATAAAAATATATAAAGGATAGTAAAATAAGATAGGTTGATTATAAGAATAAATAGTTGGTGGTATTGTCTCTTGGCCACACTCTTCAACATGTCTAAATAACGAAAACGGATATTTTGAAATATTTAACAAATTATTGAATTAGTTTGTAAACTAAATGCACAAACAAACATCCATAAATATTTGTTTTAAACCGAATATTATAATTTATTTAAAATAAATATTTCGATTTAATTTGTTAAGTCAAATATAGTTTATCATTAGGGGAGCATACTATAAACAGGGCTCTGAGTGCTCTTCTGATGATGACGTATACACCTTGAAACCGGTAGTATAATACCGTTATATAAAGTGGAATAAACAGTGGTTGACTAAACAAATTAACAATGTTGTAGGGTACCCACGTCCCTAAAATATTGTTAACATGCAGGGTCAACGACCGATGAATCAACCTCTGGATATCTACAATTGTCACATACCAGAAACGTCAACACTGTTTACACGAAAATAATATTTACATCGCATTCCAAGGTAGAAAGAGAACATATCACGCCGTCTCGCCGTTTCGACAACAAATATCCTACCCACTGTAGTATCCGTAGCGCTTCCGACCACCTCAGCCCGCGCAGGAATGAGATCGAGATATACCTCGGACGCAGTCACGCGTCCCGTTCTGAAATTCTATATATACCTACTTATGAAATAAGGGGCACTTGATATTATTCGCTTGACCAGTCATTATAAAGGGCACTTGATATTATTCGCTTGACCATTCATTTCTGTGTATTATTTATCGACTATTCACTCTCACTTTTATCGCATTCCTGAATCAACGTATTTTATTTTAAATACAAACAAATCAAAATCATCACGACGTATCAAATTAAGCATCCCGCTACATTGATGACCCCGAGCAAAGAGGAACACGGAATTCGACTAAAACGAATATAGCGATGTCAACATCAACATCATCAGCACGTCCTACTAGGACACACGCTACATTGGTGACCCCGCACGAAAACTGAGCACGTATTACGACTATATCGAGTGTTGCCAACTCGATAAACACCGTACAAGTGCAACCCGACACCGACATCAGCAGCAACGCGATGAGCATCATGAACAGTTTCGTCAACGACATCTTCGAGCGCACCGCCACCAACACCAACCGCCTCGCCCACTACAACAAGAGGAGCATCATCACCAGCAGAGAGATCCAGACCACCGTCAAGATTCTACTCCTCGGCGAATTGGCCAAGCACGCCGTCAGCAAGGACACCAGAGCCGTCACTCAGATACAACACTACATCTGATGTGGACGAGCCTGACGCCAGCTCATGTGAGGTCAGTCCTGGCGATCAGCCACACGATTTACAGGATTGCCTCCCTCGACGAACTACTGACCGACAAGATGCTGGAGCAGACAAGCATCGCTACAACATCGATACAACCACGCTACAACCACGCTACAACCACGCTACAACCACGCTACAGCCACAAGCACCGCAGACTCCACCATCATCAAGCACCTGCAGATCAACCCTCCACATCGGACGCCATCTGCAACTTGATCTACACCATCACCACCATCATTAAGCACCTGCAGATCAACCCTCCACCTCGGACGCCATCTGCAACTTGATCTACACAACCAAGCATCGACGACCAACGCACCGTAGACAATCCGAATTTAGCGAGACACGACCAAACCTACCCCCCGCTTCCGCATCACCCATCTGTACGACTCTGCAGACCCGGGAAAAAACGCCACTCGCTGCTGTTATCCACGTACCTACTTCGACAACGGGAAACGGATAACCAGTCCAGGCGTCAGATGCACCGGAACCTAACGTTCGCGTAGGGCACGCGCTCCCTACGTTCACTAGGAGGGGAGCCATGTAGGGTACCCACGTCCCTAAAATATTGTTAACATGCAGGGTCAACGACCGATGAATCAACCTCTGGATATCTACAATTGTCACATACCAGAAACGTCAACACTGTTTACACGCAAATAATATTTACATCGCATTCCAAGGTAGAAAGAGAACATATCACGCCGTCTCGCCGTTTCGACAATAAATATCCTACCCACTGTAGTATCCGCAGCGCTTCCGACCACCTCAGCCCACGCAGGAGTGAGATCGAGATATACCTCGGACGCAGTTACGCGTCCCGTTCTGAAATTCTATATATACCTACTTATCGATGAATAAAGGGCACTTGTTATTATTCGCTTGACCATTCATTTCTGTGTATTATTTATCGACTATTCACTCTCACTTTTATCGCATTCCTGAATCAACGTATTTTATTTTAAATACAAACAAATCAAAATCATCACGACGTACGACTAAAGCATACCGCTAAAATGTATTTAAATCTTCACAGTATTAATATCTTAACTATAAATACTATGTGATTTATCGATATATGACATAATTGAAAAAACTGTTTATCGAAGGATTTAGATTTGTAAAACTTTATTACATTAATACAACTGTTTAATAATAATAAAACTCTATAAAAATATGGCAGCATTTAAAGCTCCTAAAGGATGTGTTGGAATTGGAACCCATTTTTATTGACAGATCAAAAATATTTTAAAATAAATACATTTAAGTTGAGTCTGAAGATAGGAAAAGGATAGCTGCGGTCATTAGATAAGATCATTTCCGGTGTCTCTTTATGTTTAGAAAAACATATTTGGTAAGACAACCGCAAGGAAGATGAACTACATAGAAACTTGAGTTGAGGTTCCGATATGTGATAGTAACACATTGTGAAATAGGTGTATCATATATTATGCGTGTCCATGACCTTATAAAAAGCTATCATCAAGTGCTATATAAAGTTTCACATGCCACCCATATCTCTAACACTAAAAGGCAGACCATTCCAAGTCACAGGTCCAGCAACGGTAAAAACCAATTAGAGAGCAAACTGTCTTCAGGAGTGCTCTAACTCAGGATTTGAACTGATTCATAAATGTTGATAAGTTCTCCAACAAATTATTGTCTTCAAGTGCTTCTTAAAGCTGCACATACCACCCGTATCTCTGACCTTCTGAAGGAAAATTACATCTTAATCGCTTTTCCTCAACTGTCTATGTGATAACCTGCTTCTCTAAAATTGTATGAGTCTTTCTAGCAACATTTCAAAAGTATTTTGCGATTCTTTTTCAGTACGTTATCGAAAGTCTTTCGATAAAACCAAATTTTTGGATGATATAGACACGAAGCATCCGTCTCCAATATTATATAGAGTGTGGGCTGAAAAACGTCTGGTGTCCTCGCGGCTGAGCTCGCCCTATATTGGTGGGGTATATCTCAGCCGGGGGATGTTATGAGATGAGCTCAGACATTTTAATAGCTTCTCTCTTAAATGTAGTTAGTTACTGCTGTTTATCTTAAGATATACGAGTATATGTGTTTTTGGAATGTATTTTAATATGTACATACTATGTTGCTCTCAATAAACCTGTATTTATTTATATCTCATCAAACATTAATAATTCAATAACAATTAAAAAAAAACAATCAAGAAATTAAACTAACAATATTGAATAAATTTTAGTCACCGATAACTGTGCAGTCTACCCTGTATATTTTGCAAGGCAAATTTTTCTCGTCCGACTTTTTGTCAAGGATTTAAGATTTTTGGAAAAGGGGAAGATATTTTTTATGTCATATTATAAGAAAGAAAAATCTCTTTGACGCTAACAGAAAGGTTTTGAGAATATATCGTACAAAATATCCGATTTTGTGTGTGCCAGTTGAAAAATGTTTTTTTTTTCACTAGAAAGAGGACAAATAACACCTTTAAAAATTCATGTGCAACAAGTTCATCACTTGCAGGATTTTATTTAAGCGTCCCAAAGGTGCTTTATTCCAAATACTCGGGTGTCTACCTAACAGGGATAGGGAACATGGTAAATGGAACACTGAATGTACTATACAACAACCGCGTAATATAAAAAAATAACAAAATAAATGGAAAAACATAAGTGTCCCGGTGTCCACCTTGACTTATGGAAGAAAAACTTGGATTTGGCAGAATGATAAACGTAAGATTAATTACTGTGTAGATGAGTACATTAAGAACAATGTGGAGCGACATCAGAAATGAATGCATGGATAAAATTGATGTTTGAAGTAAGATGAACATATTTAAGTTGCTTTTAATATATGGAGGTGCATGGCCACGTGGTAACGCACTGGTCTTCCGTGCGGAAGTTTGTCGGTTCGAATTACGCGCTGTGCTTATCCCCTAAAATGACGTAGGTATTTTTTCCGTCTAGTATTCGGGGGTATAAAGATAATTATGACTTCGTTCATACCTATTTTTTTAAAAAGAAGAAAAAACAACATGTCGGTGTGCTCCGATCGTCTCACTTTGGTGTGCCATCTCACTTTGGTGTGCCATCTGGCCATCTCACTTTGGTGCGTCATCGAGCCATCTCACTTTGGTGTGCCATCTGACCATCTCACTTTGGTGCGTCATCGGGCCATCTCACTTTGGTGTACCATCTGGCCATCTCACTTTGGTGCGTCATCGGGCCATCTCACTTTGGTGTGCCATCTGGCCATCTCACTTTGGTGCGTCATCGGGCCATCTCACTTTGGTGTGCCATCTGGCCATCTCCCTTTGGTGTGCCATCTGGCCATCTCACTTTGGTGCGTCATTGGGCCATCTCACTTTGGTGTGCCATGTGGCCATCTCACTTTGGTATGCCATGTGGCCATCTCACTTTGATGTGTCATCGGGCCACCTCACTTTGGTGTGCCATCTGGCCATCTCCCTTTGGTGTGCTATCGGGCCATCTCACTTTGGTGTGCTATCTGGCCATCTCACTTTGGTGTGCTACCGGGCCCTCTCACTTTGGTGTGCCATCTGGCCATCTCACTTTGGTGTCCCATCGGGCCATCTCACTTTGGTGTGCCAAGCATTTCTACAGCAATTATTTAGGTCCTTTCTTTATTTTTCAACGTCCACATTTCACTCTTTAATATTGAAGTTGGTACTTAAATATAATGGTGAACCCTCATCTAAGTAGATTTTGAAACTGTCTCGTTCGAGTATAAACTCGAATGTTCTAGTGTCATTTACTTCGTTTGGAGGTGCATGGCAGCGCGGTAACGCTTTAGACTTCCGTACGGAAGGTCGTCGGTTCGAATCCGGCGCTGTGCTATTTCCCTCAAATGACACAGATATTTTTTCTGCCTAGTATTCGAGGGTAAGAGGATATCTATGACTTTGGTCATATTTATTCTCTAAAAAAATTGCTTGTGTGCTCCAATCGTCTCACTTCGGTGTGACATTGGATCCAGTACAGCGATGTGGCCGGTGAGTTTGCTAGTGTGCAACGGCACACTTACTTATAAAAAACAAATTCCACAGTTGTTTTACTTCCTAATTGAATTGACGTTGGAATTACGAAGGGATCCTCGACTACGAGACTCAGCAATGAACGAATGATCGACCACCTTATGAGTTTATACCCATGTGGCAATATCTTCCAGCGAACAGATATATGTTAAAAAGGCTTTGAGTGTAAATCAAACTACATAAAAATCTGGGTTCTTACGGGTATACCTGCCACTCAAGCTATGTGAGACAGGCGTCATAAAACTAGGCCACGGAAGTCGTGAGATTTTACTTTACATAAAAAAACATATGATCCCAAGGTATCACTACATACTGTTTGTGAAGTCATCTCCGGCCTTCCTTCATCCACAACCCCTAGTCTGATTTTTTACTGTTACATACATCTAGTTCGTTGGTGCCAATCCAAACATAATTCAGTCTAGTCAGAGTTCTGATGATGAGGTAAAACCTTGAAACCGGTAAGGTTATACAATTAGCCTAAGTGAAAAAACAGTTTTTTTAGGTAGGTTTTAGGTTTATTGTAAATATGTTTAAAATATTAGGTAACGTTTGTTATTTAAATTAACACTTCAGAAAGATTTTAGTTGTGTTTGTCTGAATTTACTAACTCGCGGCATATACGAGATCTGGAGATTTGCGGAAACATCGCAGAAAGTTCATCCACAGTCAATCTGCGATCGTCACGGAGCGCATTTTCGATTTTTTCCACAATTTCGTCAGTCACAATTGAAGGTCTTCCGCTCCTCTGATCATCATGCACACACGTACGACCGTTTTTAAACTCGCGACACCACTTGTACACACTCGTACGATTCATAGCTTTATCACCATATGCAGTTTTCACCTCATTATAAACCTCAACCGGAGGTTTTCCCTTCCAAACGAGATAACGGATGACGCCGCGTATTTCGCACTTGGCGGGAGATTGGATTGACATTTTTCACGAAACGTGTTGTCGCATCGACACTTCTCAACGTACTGACCTCGAACAGGTCTCGTTGCGGAGGGGAAGGGTCAGGCTACACGGAAGTGTAGCCAACATGTCGAAAATAAAATCCATCCATCCACTTACTTTCTGGATACGCCTCGTATGATAGTTGGTGACTTTTGATCCTACAAATGCTGGAGTTAATCTTGACCAAGGCGATTTTCACGTTCGATTAGATTAAATTCATCGACAAAAAATATTGTTCGCAAACATGTGTTGAACCAAACATTGTTAAAATAGCGATTAATTTTTTCATTGACTTGAATAAACCCGGAACCGAGTTTCATTCACTTTCTCAAATAATATCACGTCACCGCACTTTTTGACTTATTTGAATTTAGTTTCACAAATTTATTTTTCCATTTGAAACTATTTTGAATTCTACTTACTTTATTTCCAAGTCTTCTAACGTATGACCAAAATCTTTCTTTTTGTCGCTTCCTCACACATAAAGTAACGGGTGTGCGTCAGATATGAGGGACCCACGCCGCGTGTGCGTATTGTACTAGAGATGGGAAAGAGTAGTTCACTATGATAAACGAATCTTTTTTCGGTCGTTCAGTAAAGTGAACTAGTTCACTAGTTCATTTAGTTAAATGACTTAATGTTTGCTCTGTGAATGGAGCAAAAAAACTCGATTTTTTCCGCGTGTTACCAAAAATTGTCCGTGTTATAGATTCGCCATCCCTGATCTATGGCTATCCATACACATGCCATAATATTGTTGTTAGACATGACAGTGCATATGCACTCCAATGACTTCGTTGATGCATTTGCGGAGAAGAAAGCATTACTTAAATTGTAATGGTTTCTTGTGTGGCTCAAAATATATACATCACCATACGAAGTCATCATCTGAAACGGGAACGATTAGCATATTTTCAATTACACATTGCTGGGAATAGGGGAGGAGGTCACAAATTTCAAACTGCCTTGAGGCGCCGTCTATACAAATACAGTACTGCTGGCGGACTTAATGTTATAGTCGTATGAATATTCCAGCTAACTAGAAAGATATTGAAAAAGCTTTTAATAAAAATTAGACAGAGCTTTTTTGCACATATTTTTTTAAAGTTTTTTAAATTTTTTTTTTTAAAGAATAGTTATGACCCAAGTCATAGGTATCCATATACCCTCAAACACTAGGCGGAATAAGTGCCTGTGTCGTTCGAGGGGAGAAGCATAGCGCGGGGTTCGAACCGATGACCTTCCGCACGGAAGTCAAGCACGTTACCGCGAGACCATGCACCTCATATGCCCATAAGGAATTTCCCAGTTGGCCGCAGACTCAGTGGATCACTGAGAGGGAGAAATTAATGAAATGAGTTGAGCGAATGTGGTTGAAAATCGTGCAATAAGAATAATTTGTGGTGTGTCGATGTATGACAGAATAAGAAATGTAATTATAAAGGATGAATTATTATTCCGTATTATATCAAACATTGTCACCCCTTGTATCCTTCTTAGCACAAGCATTTTTACAGATTGCCTTTGACTATTTTCAGTATTTTTTCACGCCCACGTTTTACTTCCATTTTAGAATTGATATTAAAATACTGTTGTGGACTGTCATGTTTGCAGATTTTTATACGATCCCGTTTTAAATATATATATTTTAGTGCTCCATTGACTTTGTTTTCTATCGCAACACGCCTTTAGATATCCCTTATTACATTTCCATATGAGAAATACTATATAAACAACATAATTTTTTCAGCTAGTAATCTTTCATTACTCATCCATAATATATGTTACAGTTACTTTTCATTTCACACTTTTCTATCACCAAGTCTTTGGATTCAACCCGCTAGGTGTATTTGCAAAAAAAAAAAGACTTAGTAATTTGTTTTATCAAACACTCTTTATTCCACTTTTTATAACGGTATAACCCTATCGGTTTCAAGTCTTTCACTTCATCATCAGGGGAACACAAACAAGACTGAATTCTGTTCGAACTGATACCGAGATAAATGCTTCTAACGGTAAACTTTCAGGCTGGGGCCTGGGGGTTGGGGGAGGCATAGGACAACCTCGGCGAGCAGCGTACAGATTCTTGGGATATATGTGTTTGCCAGATGTTCACCTCGATGCACTGACTTAGAAATTTCTAGAGCCTCTAATCTGTCAAATTTATTGCCGTTACTACTAATACGTAAGAATTTGGCATCATTGATAGAAAATGTATTGTTTTCACGGTAACAACAATTAGTCATTTTAGAATAAATTAGAGGATTTATTTGTTAAGGCGGATTTGTGTTCACGAAATCTCTTTTCAAAAGATCTTCCTGTCTTTTCTAAATAGAAATTATCCCAGTCAGCACATATAAGTTTATACACACCACTTTTGCTAAGTATTCCATTAACTATTATATAAATGTAATGCCTTAACTATAAATAATATATAAAAAAGACTTCAATAAAAAACTAAATTCAGATAGTATTGATTAGTTGCATATATCAACACATACTCGTATATATCAACACATACATTACAAATCGATTTGTCTATCTATTTTAACCCGACTCGAATAATCGTACAAAAAACGACTTGGAGAAACAAATAAATACAAAAAAATCAGGCAATTACTTTCTCGTACGGAAAGCTTTCTCCACTTATTTCGTTACTAGAATATACGCAGCGAAATAGGCAGTGGAGGCTTTAAGTAATATGAGTTGTAATGAATGTTACCATTTATACGCAGAGCGACTTGGAATAGAATAAACTGGGGATCTGAAACAATATAAACGCGGTTTCAGGTAATGTTTGGGTCCTGATCACGGCCAATTTTATTTCACAACTTTGATATATAGTAGTTATTAAATTTCAAGTCCATTCTCTGGCACTATCATATAGAAAAAAAAAGAAAATGTTAACTCAGCAGAGACACGTGACACGCAATAGTAACTGATCAAATGTTCATCATCCCTAGAGTTAAAACATCTTTTGCCCAAAGGCAATATGCCTATTGGGCTCCCATGATATATACAATGAGGTGCCGAATTCAATAAAGACAAGATAAATTTAGGCATTGTAATTTGTTTCATCAAACACTGTTTATTCCCCTTTTTGTAACGGTATAACCCAATCGGTTTCAAGGCTTTCACGTCATCTTCAGGGGAGCACAAGAAGATGAGGGGAAAGCCTTAAAACCGGTAGGGTTATACCGTTACAAAAAGTGAAATAAACAGTGTTTGATAAAACAAATTACAATGTCTTTAAACCTTCACAGCGTTAATGTCTTAACTATAAACAATATATAAATTTAGGCAGTTAATCGGAGCGTTGTTGTTATTGCGACAGGAGTTTGAATACTTGGACCAGCAGAAAGAACTACTTATAACAAAGGTTTGAGTGAACTCTTGAGTGTGGCGTGTTTTCGATGATTATGTGCGACACATTATGGGATGATTTTTAGGTCTGTCTGGAGTGATGAATTGTAAGAGGTTTGATTCGCGTGATATATACATAACTAATTGAGTGTAACTATTTATCAAGTTGATAAGATTATACAACGGGATAGTGTATAATCGAATATCTTGATTAATTCTTAGATAATATTTTGTGATGCTGCGATGATAGTCAAGTCAATACTTTCGAAAAGGATCTTTACTCAGCCTAACATCGGTTCATCTTCAAATATCTCACATTTCAATCTTTTCGAATCTGGCCAATTTGATCCAGTTATATTTTTTCCCGTCTATCTCTTATATTCGCCACTTTTACATTTGACGTAAATACTCGAGTAGTCATTATTTCGTCATTCATTCTCTCCACATGTCCAAACCATCTCAAAATTCTTTTTTTCATCTTATTTAAAACATAAGTTTTAGCCATGCATTATTTTTCGACGTCATAATGCTGCCTTCTTTCATAAATTGACTCTGAATTTTTTTCTCAGCGCACGCATTTCCAAATCGTTAATTTTATCTTTATTCTTTTTCATCAAATCCAAGTTTCATTTCTATATATCAAAAGTGGCACCAATACACTTTAATATAGCGTCATTTTTGCCCCTGTTGATATAGCGCTGTTGTAAATTACACTGGGTGCACTGTTTACCTTATTCCCTGTCGCTACCATTATTTCAAAATCCCTTTCAACTAAAGCATCAAATAAACTCTATTGATGGGGGTGAATCTCGACTGGGGGATGTTATGAGATGAGCCTAGACCGTTTGATATATTTTCTCTTAAATGTATTTTCTTCGCCCATTATCTTCAATATTACCTAGTTAAGTATCTCGTCTTCGAAATATTCATGTATGGCGTGAAGACTTGGACCCTGAGAGCAAGCGAGACACACATAATAGATGCATTTGAAATATGGTGCTGCTAAAGGATGTTACAAATTCCATGGACAACGAACTAACACCTCCATTCTCGAAGAACTGATAATCACCGACAGATTGTCGACAATATGCCTTCGACGAGTCCTCCGATTCTTTGGGCACATTGTTCGTGACCAAAGAGACAGTTGGAAAGGTTTATGGTTACTGGAGGCGTGGAAGGACGCGCACAAGAGGAAGAATCCCAATGCGTTGAACTGACCAAATTAGAGATGCAAACGGACTACCCTTAACAACTGCCGTTCGAGCTGCAGATTGGAATGTAGATAGAGAAGAGTTTTCAGAGACTATTACGGAAGTTACGATGCACAATTATGAGCTACACGATAAGATGTTAATTGATGGTTTTGAAATATATATGCGATTTCAGGATATATGTTATGTACGAGTATATAGTTTGCTATCAATGAACCTATATTTTTTTAAATTTATTTAATATAACAAACATGTAGAAATTTGGTTCGTTTACGGATTTTGGTTCAGTTCCCTGGAATAAACTGCCTTATTCCAGAGAGACTGTCAAGAAGTGAATATACGAGTTTGTAAGGGTATACAAATGTTGAGATGTGTCTTCCAACTCACTTTGGAGAACGTTAGGTTTATAAACTTAGAGAGACCACTATTGTTCGTTTATTTTTTTTATATACATAGTTCCGGGGATGGTTTCATGAAGAAAGCACAAGAACTGACGATTTTCTCGAATAAAGCGACGATGCCTCCGAATAATAAAAATATTGGAAGACTTGTTAAAGCTTTCGTATTAAAGCTGGAAAAATGTAGAAGCGTTGAGGCATTGCCATTACAACGAAAACGCATTTAGTTAGTATCTACTCAACGCAATAATATGTTAATATACGAGTATGTACGCGCACAGACGTGAGTAATTTTATTATACGCCTAATGCCGTGAAGTCGAAAATGATACAAAACATACTGTGACCGCGAAGCAAAAATTAAACAAAACACACGCAGAAGCTCCGGAGTAACATAAGCGTTCCATTTCGAAGCACACGCTATCGAAGTAAAACAAGTCGGCAATTGGAAAGTAGGTACTTGCAATATTAAATTAGATCGTTAATTTTTAAACTTAACATTTGTTATGTACTTTTTAAAACAAATGAACACACCTTTTTAGTCATTCTTTTTTTTAATACGCACGTACTAAAAAATAGGGTAGTTTTTAAGTGAAATATAATTTGATGAAACATAATTTGATGATGTGTTAAAGTGATAAAGTGCGAAAAATTTAGCAACATTCAGCACGACCGTTAACTTTTAAACCTAATACAAAAAATTGTTTTGAAATGCCTGTAAGACCCAAATTGACAGTAAAAGAGCGTGTTACTGTGGGCCGAAACAATTTAGGCAGTCGATCGGAGCGTGGTTGTTATTGCGACAGGAGTTTGAGTACTTGGGCCTGCAAGAGGAATGACTTATGGAAAAGGTTTTTGTGAGCTTTTAAGAGTGGTATTTTTTCTCATTTTTTTTTGTTTTTTTATTTTTATGATTATGTGCGGTACATTGTGGGCTGAATGTTTTTGGTCTGTCTGGAGTGATGAAGTGTGAGGAGTTTGATTTCGCATGATGTATACATGTGTAATTGAGTGTCACTGTTTGTCAGGTTGATGAGAATGTGCAACGGGGTTTTATAAAATCAAAAATAGTTGAGATACAGGCAAAAGTTTAGTTTTCTGGGGACACGACAAATGAAAGGCAACAACCCCAGATCCATTAAAATTGTGTTTCCAAATTAAATTACCTGTTGTTTTTCACAAATGATGTATACTTCATATCATGTGTAAAATATTAATAATAATATAAAAACTCTAAAACCAAGAAAAGTCTTACAATAACGGCTAAGGCGACAAACTAAAAACAGTAGTTCTATGAAACGAACTATGGATGTGGTAGATAGACCGGAATGTGTGGTGCTCGACACTTTATGTCTACCCCGTAAAGGAATTTGGCGTGATGGTATACAATGAAAGAAAGGGTAACAATCACCAAAAACTTGTTATTTTTATTCGGTTAACCAGAAAGAAAACTAAAAAAATATATAATTTTTTTGCTATATTTTGGAGTAGCATTTGGCCTAAGCTTCAAAAAAGAAGTTTTATTTTACAGGTGTTATTTCGCAGCTGTTATTTTGCAAGCTTTATTTTGCAGGTGTTATATTAATGATCATCAGGACTTGAATGATGATCATAAATATTTATGATCATCTGACATTGAATCAAGTTTTTTTCTAATTCCTTACGTTTATCACAAACAAATTATTCATATCGTGAGCATTAGGAATATAGGAATATATTATATCGAATGTAAATATATCGGCTGTATTTATGGATAATCCTTGATCCCATTATAAAATGTATTGTATTTAGCAAGTATTTGAAGTGTCACTAGCAGAACGACGAATAACAAAAAATCGGTTTCTTGGATGTAAAATAACTGAAATCGATTAGTCGAAGTAGGTTAACTGGAAACCCTTATCTCAAAAATATGTTTAAGTTAAGGGTGAGTTTGTAAGATGGCATGACGATCGTCAACTTTTAAAGGGGATATAAACTTGAAAGACAAAGAACACGAAATAATGCACTTTAAAGGCAGAGAATACGAAATAATGAACTTTAAGTCCTCGGTGAGATACATGTTTACTGGGGACACGACTTTACCTAGTTTACTGGGGACACGACAAATGAAAGGCAACAAACCCAGATCTATTAAAATTGTATGTCCAAATAAAATTACCTGTTGTTTTTTCGCAAATTAACATATGTATATTTCTTGTCATGTGTAAAATAAATAAAATATAAAATAAAGACAAAGAAAACGAAAGAATAAACTTTAAAGATGAAGAATACAAAAAAATTAACTTGTTTTCTCTTTCAGAAAAGACATGGCATCCGCTTATACTGTTACCAAAAAATCTTGTTTTCTCTTTCAGAAAAGACATGGCATCCGCTTATACTGTTACCAAAAAATCTTGTTTTCTCTTTCAGAAAAGACATGGCATCCGCTTATACTGTTACCAAAAAATCTTGTTTTCTCTTTCAGAAAAGACATGGCATCCGCTTTTATAGTACTGTTACCAAAAAATGAAACCGATAACATGACAGGCAGTTCCTCGTGATCGAGTATGATTGTCGGCGATTGTTTTTGTGTGCAAGCTATTGTACTTTAGCAAACACACAGTTGTTTTTTTACAGATCAAAGTCAATGTTCCAACAATAAGGACATCAATATTCCATGACGATCGGCAGATGTATTCTGCGGCAGCCTCTAATTAGGCAATTTTTTATATAGCGCTATTTTTTAATGATTTTAAAAAGCAAGATAAGAATATATTCTATGTAATAAATAAGTTCTAGAAAACACAGATTCAGGTGTAAAACAGTCTAAGAGTAACACTAGTCCAGGAGTAAATCTGCCAGGAATAAAACTTGGGGCTTTTGCATCCTTAGAGTGAATGCTAACCGTTGGACCACGGTCAGCTTCATAAAATAGCCTACAAGCAACAAGCGATCCTCATTGGCAGTCCTCAGCGTCTCAGTAAATCCAACACTGACTTGCTCCCTCCAATATTATTCGATGGTTTTATCATACTATTAAATAAAACCGTTAAAAACCTAGGAGTAATGGATAACAACATCTCATGGCGAGATCAAATAAATGAGGTAAGCCAAAGGATCTTCTTCAGCCTTCATTCCCTTAAACTTTAAAGTGTTGCAAAGATTCCTGTCTTTTTAACTTGGGTAATTTTTGCTCTTTCCAATTTTGGACTATGCGGGCGTATGTTATTTGGATATAAGGAAGAAACAGCTTTAAAAATTAGAGCTTCCTCAAAATATTTGTCTAAGATTTACTTTTAACATGATAGAATACGACCATATTACTTCGTACGAGAAGGCCCTGAACTGGTTGAATGTGAGAATCAGTCGTCAAATTCACATATGTTACTATCTCTATTGCATAAAATCATTTAATGTCCCGCCACCCCCTCTTATCTTGGCGAAAAACTTCCGCGTCTTTCCGATCTTGGACTTGCGCTACGCTAAGAAAGAGATTGTTTATTGGCCTTCCCAGTTTTTTTACGTTACCCTTAATTGTCCATGCAGTGAGACTTTGGAACCAGTTACAAACCAATATTAGACTCGCTCCGTTCTTGGCATGCTTTAAGAAGCGACAGAAAAACTCTTGTTTCTAGTCAGTAATATAACGTGTTTCATTCCTGATTTCCTCTCCACTATCCCTTCTTTTTCCTTTGATTGACGATTTATCACTTTTACTTTAATATGTATATGCCCATAAATTAATATGTATATGCCCATAAATTTCATAACGATGAATAATCATTTGAATATTTTTTTACAATCATTTAACTTGCTTTGTTTACTCTTGTCTGGTTGGTTGGAAGAGATCGCTACCTGTTAATAAGCCTATCAGATTGTTTTGTAATGAAACATTAAATAAATAAAATAAAAAATTTGAGAAAACCATGCAGTTGGCGTCTCGCAAGGGCTCTGTACCAACCGATACTGACAACAAACAGTGGTCTGAATGAATATCTGGATCAAATGGCACGAGTTATGACACTGGGCGACTGACCATGGCCTGGTATATTAATTTGAGACTCGGTTGCCAAAGTTCAGAGCTTGCACTTGGCACAACTGACGTTGACTCTTATTGAACTATTTGTAATGCATCTGTTACTGGTAACCGACATTTATTACTGGTAACCATTATCATCATCATCACGCCATGCCATATTGGGGGGTAGGCAAATATAACATATTATTTTTTTGAACATAGGCCAATGCAGAGAAATTCATTACCAAATGGCCGCAGCCACTGACTTCCTATACTGACACTTCACTAATATAGAATTTTAATTTTATTTAATTATTTTAAACATGACAAGAAATATACATAATTTGCGAAAAAACAACAGGTAGTTTAATTTGAACACACAATTTCCATGGATCTGGGTTTGTTGCCTTTTATTTGTCGTGTCCCCAGTAAACTAGGCTTTTGCCTGTATCTCATTGAGGACATATAGCGTGAAAAAATAAATCGATACTTTTTTCCGATTTTTGATTATATAAAACCCCGTTGCACATTCTTATCAACTTGACAAACAGTGACACTCAATTAAATATGTATACATCACGCGAAATTAAACTCCTCACACTTCATCACTCCTGAAATACCAAAACGTTTATGCCGCAATATACCGCACATAATCATAAAAAACAACATAAAATACCACACTCAAGAGTTCATTCCTCTTGCAAGCCCAAGTACTCAAACTCCTGTCGCTATAACAACCACGGTCCGATCGACTGCCTAAATTGTTTTCCTCCCTTTGCCTTTTAATTAATTCGGCAATTGAATCATTTTGTAATATTTTTATTCCGTCAATATTAAAAGGGTTCGAGTAGCGAGTTGAAGTGCCCTTCACAAGAGTTTCCACTCTAAATGTTGCTATATATTTATAATTTTATAATTATTAGTAGTAAAATATTGTTTTTACTGGAGAAGGATGGTCGATAACTATGGTGATAACGATCCTCATAATGAAGGGAATAACTTCGAAGAATAATAAAGAAAGCAACGATATTTGAAGTGGATCTTATGTAGCCAATAGACGGGAAAATTTCAATGGAAGACGTATCGAATAACTCGAGGTTGAGGCACATCTCTCTGTGCTGTGTGTAAGAAGAATCTTAGAATACTTTGGATACATAGCGCGGAGGGACACTGACATCCTTGAGTGGAGAATTGTGGTGGAAGTGATCACGATGACTAGGTGATCATGATACTCTGAATTGAGAGAACGCTCAAAAGGAAGAATATTTATATCGCGATGGATACTTGGTTTTATTATTTTACTTGAAGTAAAAAAAAGTAGACTCGGGATAAGTAATATTTGATGGCAGAGCAGACCAGTTAACCCCTGAAGATGGAAGGATGAAAGCGTCAGAGTTCGTGTGGCCCGGGGCAATATCTATTAACTTTCATTTCCATAGCAATGGAGACGGTATTTATGGAAAAACATCGAGATTTTCCAGTTCAACTGATATTAGTTTTTCCTTTTCCATCTCATTATTCCACGGGTATGTTCATCACGCAGAGAAACTGGAGTAATCCTAACGTATAACACTAATGCGTTAGAAATTTTTATTTAAACGCTAATTTTTTAAGTTTCACATACGTGCTAACACTTTTACGCGAATACATTTGAGGCATTTATTTATTAATAAATTTAATGATATTTAATTGTTATTTACAAAACACATTGAATATTTAAAAAAAATAACGTATAAGGGTCTATAAAAAAACTTACAATTTGTGATACGTATATATTTAAAAAAATATATGTAAACATCACAATGAAAAGTACAAAGAAAGTAAAAATAATAATTATTTTTATCAACGATACAAAACTTATAAAATATAACTTATGACTTAAAAATAGAAATTCTTTCAAGAGGATTTCTAAGAACGAATTACAAAAAATACTTTGGATGAAATACAATAACCAGTCTCCCAGTCAAGATCTTAGATTGATAGCTCTAGGGTAATCTCTTGAACTTAACAACATCTACATTAAAAATATTCACTTTAGTAGAAATAAATGTTATCCAATTGTTGCGTTAAAACAATGATTTAAATGACTAAAAATCAATTTATTCCAATCCATATGAGCATTACACACATCACATATACTACACTACACCTAAAGCTGAATGTATTACTATTGGATATCGGAAGATCTTGAAAGATCTCTTTGAAGTTCTTAACAAATATGTTTTTCTGAACATATGCCGATGCGGGGAGGTTTCTTATCTAATGGCCGCAGATACTACTTTCCTATCCTTATACTCAACTGATGTCAATAATAGTGGGTTCGAGTTATGAGTTAGAGCGCCCTTGAGGAGGGTTTGCTCTCTAAACATTGTTTTACAAACTGTCCTTTTATTATGATTATTACAAATACAGTGGAATATTGCGTACAGCCTCAGGAACGGTAGTGTTTGTCATTTAGGATTTTGGAAGTCGAAAGACATAACGACTTCTCGCATGGCAATTAAGGACCTTCTTACTGTACATCATAATAAAAAAAGACTAAGTCATTAGGAATAATATGTTATATGGCACATATGTAAGAATTATTATCTAGTTGTAAGTTAGTATGTAGGTGTTAACAATTAAAAAAAAAATTTGTAAGAAATCAAAATGAAGCTAGTTTAAAGTTATAATATATATAAATTAGATTAGTTCTTAAGATATAAATATGCACGAGTATAAAGGTATAGCCCTGAGCAAAGGTTTGTATTATAGATTATTTCATAAAAAAAAACATTTAAGAAAATTCGTAACACCTTTAATTTTGGTCCTACAGAAAAAAGAATACAGTCTCAAATATTTTAGAAATGTTTAATAAATTATTTTTTTAGATAATTTAGTATAGCGCAGTTTTCTAACCATTGAATCCCCTCACGGAAAAGTTATTCGATATTTACATTCATTTATATAATGAGACGATACAAAAATAAAAATTTGGTTAGTTCATAGTTAAAATATATAAATTTGATAAATTATTGAAATATACATTTGTATAAAGGCTTTGTCAAATGTTTGTATAATAAATTACGTTTTTTAATAAAAAAAAAAACCCGTCTGGCAGTCACAACAGCACTCGAGCAACACTTGTCACTTAAACGACTTTCCTCAGTAAATTGAGCCAGGAAAAAAAATAAATGAAATTGTAAAACATGTTGGAAATATATAAAAAAAGAGGATTAAGGCAGTGTGACACACAGAATTTTAGGGTGTAATGGTCTACAAAAATAATAGCGGTCTTCTATTTTAACTAGGGCAGTAACAAAAACAATTTGCGGCAGTTTTCTCAATGTAAACATTTACCGACCAAATGCTTTTTGGAATGCGATCTAAGATAGTTCTACTTGTTAGAACAATCTTTTCAGCATAAGGTTTATTTTTTCTAGTAATTCTAACGATTTTTCATTCATAGGATAATTTTTATATCCAGGAAAATCAAAATTAAACTTTTTGATAGTTCTATATTTGGACTTAAAGTGAGCGAGATACGTTGAAAACATGCATTCGAAATGTGGCGCTGATGAAGGATATTACAAATTTCATGGACAGCAAGACGAACTTACGTCTTCATTCCAGAAGAACTGAGAACAATATGCCTTCGACGAGTCCACCGATTCTTTGGGCATATTGCTCGTGGCCAAGGAGACACTTTGGAGAAGTTTATGGTTACTGGAGGCGTGGAAGGACGACGCACAAGAGGAAGAATTCCAACGCGTTAGACTGGCCAAGTGAGAGAGTTAACTGGACTATACTTAACAACTGCCCTTCGAGCCACGGAGTGCAGGAATGGATGGAGAGGAGTCGTCAGAGGCTATCATGGGAGTCACGACGCTTAGTCATGTGTTACTGTCAGGATGGATATCCTTTTTTTATTTACTCAGTTAAAAGTACTCTAAAATACAATGCTTTTATTAGACATATTGAAAAGGCCATGGTATAGCAAAACAGTTGTCACTTGGTAAATAATTCAAAGTATTTATTTACACTTTTTAACTTGAACAATGAAATATAATAAATACTCCCTTGCCTAACCAGGCATATGCCTGTACTAAGTCGGATAGATTTCATTAAACAAAATAAAAGAAACATATACAGAGGTATACGAAAATCTCACCATAATCACACAAAACCAAAAACAGTATTTAAATTGGAAATATTATTTATCTGATCATTTACTGATTTGTAGACATAAAACAGGATTCGTAAATTCACAAAAATCAAGAAAAAGGGATCTGCATATGAAATATTTATTCATTCCATGACTTTGATCCTGTTATAGAATGGCCAAAGCGTTTATTTATTATATTTATTTGTAAATTAATTTCATTAATGTAAAAAATGAATGAAAGGTTTTAAAATGTTTATCGAAGTTGTTACTGGATTGAAATAGTTTTAATGATGATCAAAGTTTCGAAGGCATTTGCACCCTTTAACCTCTGGGTGATATAAAAATATTTTAGCAAATATGTTACACACGTAAGAAACTCCCAATTTTTACATCGCTCTGAGAATTAAGGCTGCAATGCCTTTGAAACATTTGCCATTATTTAAACCAACAAGACACGGCAATAACTACGAAAAACATTTTGAACCGGTGAAAAACAGCTGTGAAAATATTCAAACATATCAGTATATACACCATTGTGCCATTTTCCTCTCTGGGTAAACAGATACCTCGGAGTGTCTAATTTTGATGACAGACGTCCTTCACCTCTTATAGATAATAATCTATTCTAATTTATAACCCTTTCTTCTTTCAAAATTAGATTCACTTGGTCCAACTATAATTTAATTGGTTGTCTTCTTACACAATAACCACTCACGTTTGGTTATAGGTTATATGTAACCAATCTTTCATTACCTATCAATTCAATGTGTCCAAAACACCTCTATTTTACACATTTCTTTACATATCGGTCTTTACCGTAATTTATTTGTCATAAATAATTATATTTATAATTCTATCACATCAAGTATTCTTCTCAGTGCATGCATTTACACTGCATTTGGTCGACATTTTTTATTAATTTTACACGCCCACGTTGCACTCCCATTAACCAATAAGCGCATAAAACAAAATCTTCCTTAATCAATGGAGTAATATTTTTTTTTAAGATTTGCATGGCTTCAATCAGACCTGGATATTTTTTTTCTTTGTATCGTCATAAATCGAATCCGAACTCACAGATGGAAAACAAGCGTCCGACCAGCAATGTCATGAAGGTTTTGGTTGATAGACTAATTGACATCTTTAATTAGATACTTTTATCTAATAAATGATAAATATTTATGATGTTTTAGCAAAATATGACGATGGAAAAATGTTAGCTTTACATGTCAAATCCCATCAATTTATGGAAGATATCCTGTTGAAGAAGATACGAAAAAGGGAACAAAAAGAGGGACTTGGACTCTTCTCAAGATGACGTGTTATGAAGTTTCCCCACAATGAATGGAGCCATTAGTACTGCTTCTGGCAATGTCATGTCCTTTGGATGGGCGGATTGATGAAAGGGATTTGGGGATGACCGCTTGAGGGTTCGTTAAGGGAGACGAATCAAAATTATGGGGATTCCCTTTTTTAAGAAGGGTCGGTAAAAAAAAAAAAGTTTTTTTTTCCTTGAAAATAACTCGAATAAACTAACGAGTTCCTCGAATTTGTTTGAAATGACAATTTAATGAAATGATATCAGACTTTTTAATATCGCAGAAGGGTGGAATGAAAAGTTAATGCAATATTTTGGTGAACAATGAAATATTAGGACAAACTGGAGAATTTCGGGATGCTTGGGAAGTATATGCGGATACGAACCCTTAAAGTACGTATAAAAAACACAGTAAGTTGTAATAGGAAATAAAGTCAAAAGGATACTAAAATACCTATATTCAAAACAAGCAATATCAAAACCTACTAAATCGGTGACTTTTAAGTGAAATCTGAAAAAAAACCTGAAAGTGAATGTTGAAAAATCCAAAGTTACAGTAAATTAAAAAGGGTAAAAGGAAAAGTAGATGTTATATTTGAGTGGATTATTAAATATAAGAACGAATAAAAGGGCTCTGCTATTTGGGAAATATGTTTTCATGATGAAAAGATATTCTGCGACATCTCAATTTCCCTTCAATTCCTTTCTTTATCCTTAAATTTCCTTTCCTCTGGTTCTACCATCATTGACAGAGATGTTATTTATTTAGTTGTTTTATTTAAATTTAAATATTTTTTTCGTAAAATGTATCTTAAATTAAATCTGGTTTGTGTATTCACGATGAGCTAAGAGGTTATAAAATGCCGTTGCACTCCAGCAAGCACACAGTCTTGACAGACAAAATACAAAATTCCGATGGCAAGTAGTTCAAAGTTCCAAGACGTGTGACATATTAAATCGACTGTAGTATTTCGATAAAAAATGTTTACAAGAGCTATTCTATTTATAGTGTTATAAGAATTTATGATAAACTACAAAAAATATGAATTCAGATGTGAAAATGGTCTAAGAGTAGAACCATTTCAAAAGAGAATCCACCAATAATGGAACCTGTGGAGCCCGCTTGCTTAGCGTGAATGCTAACCGTCAGACCACGACTACAAACATAATCGTCGTTGCTGGGTCCCGCAATCGAGGATCCCCTCGCCACTCCAACGTCAATCTTGAGCTGCTCTTCCACATCGATCATGTGATCTACAGCAAGAAAACAACTCGATTCTAGATGCGCACACCCTCCCGTAGATGTTACAGACATGTAGATCCTGTTGAGTCGTCTGGCAATGTTGAAGCACGTTCGCAGCACGTTGACCTGCCGTTGAGACGCCATCAACCTGATAACAGTTGGTTGTCCATCCTCCGCGGTCCTGAGCCACCTGATACAAGTGACTTTTGCAGACTGTCCTTATAACGCCAATATAATTCAAGGAATGCAAGTGCAAAGAATATTTATTTATTTATTACTTTTAAGGCAAATACAAGCTGACGGGTGTATTGCCAGGCGGCAGTGTTTTGGTATTGAACCAACCAGACAAAAGTGAATGAAGCAAGTTACATGGTCGCAAAAAAACGTTCAAATGATCCCCACGACATCCATGAACATATACGTAAGTATTACGCCCATAAACCCCGCAAAGATGGACAGTCACCTGAACAAATCTTCTCCTTGGCTCCATCCCAACTCATTGTCTGCGAAGACTGTTGGGGTCAGCTCTCCTCGTCCTCAGGTTGTATGCTCTTCTGTCCCGGACTACGTCCCCCAGGCCGTGCCTCTGCATCCGGTTATCTTTTTGCACCACTCATGAACTCTTTGGTCTTCCTCTGGTTGTTATTCGAGGAATATTCATGGAGATTGCCTGGTTCACAATGTGATCGGGTGTTCTGCGTCCAACGTGCTCATGCCATCTCAATCGCCTTTCCTCCATCTTGATGTTGATGTCTGTAACACCTAGGCTTCCACGAATGCGTGAGCTTTTTATTGTGTCTCTTAGGGACACACCTGAACAAGTGAACATTCCTATTCATATAAAGTGACATATCATCAATCAAAGGAAAAGGAAGGGATGGTGGAGAGGAAAAAAATCAGGAAAGAAGCACGTTATATTACTGACTAGAAATTAAGAGTTTTTTTAGTCACTTCTTAAAGCATGCCGAGGACGGAGCGAGTCTAACATTGATTTTAGAGTCTCACTACATGGACAGTAAAGAACGACATCAAAAATTAAAAGCGTTGAACTGAGAAGGCCAATAAAAAAAATCTGTTTAAGAATAGCGCTAGTCCATGATTGGAAAGAAGCCGAAGATGTTTGGCGAAATAAGAGGTGGTGGCGGGACCGTTAAGAATATTATACAATAGATATAGTATACTAGATTCATCACACCTAACACAGGTTTTTTCCCTTACTCATTAAAAAAATCTTCTTAATCGTTTCCTTAATTCTTAGAATCGTGATTATTATGGTCATCAACAATCGTTCTCCTACCCTGTGTAAAGCCCTCTGAAATGAAAAACCCTTATATTTTTCACAAAGTATTTTATCAGACAGGTTCCCGCAAGAAACTCGATGAATAAGGTCAGCGTTCATTAAAAATACCGGTCTTTTGATAGGTATGTTATGTTTGCAGTCTCTGTCTGGCATGTGAGAACGAGAAGTGCCGGGCTGTGGACTGACTTGGATGAAAGCGTTTCATGGTATCCATATATTCTTGGTATATTATTAAGGTTGATGATAACATACAATAGTTTACTGTTAGTTTAAAATTAAAACCTAAAATTTAAACTAACCACCTCAAAGCATGACAAAGAAATATTAAATTTAGTTTTAATTCTGATATTTTCTAGCATAAAATAATTTTCCTTTATTTAAAATAATAAATAAATGTATACGCCACCCCTGGTTCCTTATTTAGATTCGTCCATTAAAGTCTACAGTTAAGCAATTTAGGGGTTTTTCAGGGGTGGAGAAAACTCAATTCAACTTAGAAAAAAAAAAAAACGGAATAAAGCAAAATTTTACAAGTTCACCAACAAGATAGCTTTCAGGTCTACAAATTATTATTTTAATTTTTAGAAACTTAAAAAAATGTGTTTTATAATGCATTGTAAAGTTTTTATATGGGTTTCAGTTATTTTAGTAGAATTTCAATTTTATTAAAAGATGATCAGTTATTTTTAAATTCTTAAGCGTATATAAAAAAACTGAATATCAACATTAAGTAAAAATTAAATATTAACACGTGTCGAACTGCAATTTTAAATTTACCGCCATTTTTCAGCCCTCAAATGAATATTATTCATAATGAACATACGTTATCTACATAATTTATAAATTAATCATGCAGTGATATACATCGTTCAGCCAGAAGAGTCATTTTGCAATAGTGTGAGTAACACTCTCTGTATTACACAATTTATGTAGTGGTATTGGTTTTAGAATTCCACACGATTGGTTCGCGCGGAGCGCAAGTTTATATTGGAATTAAAATACTCGGTGATTAGAAAAACCTACCATGTTGAAATTAGGAGTGCGATTTTTGTCTAACGTAATGTATAATGTAAAAATTTTGGAAAGCCTAGAATGTAGTTTATTATAAAATAACTTAAAGTTTCCTAGAATTTACAATAGTATAACTCCATCCAAAACTATTTTAAAACTTTATTATTTGGCATTGTAAGTATGATACTTTAATATGTTAAATAATCTTACATTAATTTTATTTTTACGTGCAATCTAATTTAAGCTGACGAACATTTTTCATTTATAATACTTGTACTTATATTTTTTTTTATCTTGAAAATTTCCATTATTGTTATTTAATGTTTCCTAGAATCTGCCATGCCCAAGCAATTAATATGTAAAACAAACTTATTTTCATTTTATTTTTATGATTATTACAATTTAAGCTGACAGCATTTTTAATTTACAAAACGTGTGTTTTCATTTCAATGTTTGAATATAAAATTTTATTTTAATTTTTTTTTTGCTTTTTCACTTCATTTAAAAAATAAAGCGACAAGTTTTTGTTAACGCATTGTTACTCACACTATTGCAAAATGACTCTTCTGGTTGAACGATCTATATACGATTGCAGTACGCTTAGAAATTATTACAAATTATTATAAAAAATGTGAAAACATCAGCAATCCACTTCGTAAAATGCATTTGATGTTTATTGATTAGGTATTTACATTGTACAACATATCTCCATTTTTTTATATACATGTTTTATATAACATTTACCTCTTATTAATATAAACTTTTGTTCATTAATTTATTGTGTTACGTATGTATCATTGTAACTATTTAATCTGGTAAGCCTGATCCCCATTTTTTTAGACTCAAGTCTGTTTTCAATGCAGCTGCTAGGCTGATAAATGGTAGTCATAAATATTGCTATATTAGTCCGTCTAAAAAAACCTACACTGGCTTAAGTGCTGCAAATGGATTGATTTCAAAGTCCCTTTATGGGATCTCTCCATTGTATCTTTTGATTCTGTGTCTGAGGGATGTTGTCAAAATCAATTCAATAGGGAACAGGTATTATGATACAGATTTCTCCCTTGCCGATCCCTTGGCGTGAAATGATCTGCCTTCTAGTGCCATATATATGAATGGCACGTGTATCTTAAGGAAATGCTTAAAGATAATCCTTTTTGGGAGGTCTTATCAAAACGTATAAGTGGATTCGAATCCTGAATCCGACTAGAGGGGATTTCGCTCTCTAAACGGCAATATATAATTTGGCCTTATATTTATTATTATTATTATTAAAGAAGTAATTATTATTATTTATTCTTAATGAATGGTAGCAACTCAACAGTGACCATTGCCTGGGAACACCCAAATTAGGGTGGTCAGTAATAAAAATTGCCATTTGGACATATCCAAATAAAGCCGTACGTACATTCATTGATCTTCTCCATTTTTTAATATGGAGCGAATAATTGGACGTAGGGTATAAATGAGAAAATGTTTGGATTAATCTGAGATGTAATGCTAAAGACGCTTCCTGAGGGGATGTTCTGAAAAAACGATAGTGATATGCGATCTACATAAAAAAAATACTGATTTTTCAGTAAAAAAAACGCCGAAAATTATGATACTTTCGCATATGATGTTGTAAGACTTATGTTAGATTTGTTGATGAATAAGATTGGAATATTGCTTTTAATTAATATTCAAGATAAGAGTGCTGCCTTTGATATTGCCGATCATGAAATTCTCTTGTCATGACTAAGGGATGAGTATAAGTGTTCAGGATATGCTTCCACCGGGGTTGAACCTTATTTGTCAAATAATAGGCATCATTTTGTTGTCACGCAGGAAGTATCGTCTTAAGATATTGTTAAATACGATGTAACATAAGGCTTGGTATTAAATTCTTTACGCTAATTATGTCAGTGATCTCATTGGCACAAAGGTTTTTAGTCTCAAGTTTTACACTGATGATTCTTTGTTAATTAAACTCTGTGATCCAAATGACAAAGTATTCTGAAGCAAGATACTTTTAATTGTATCTTCAAATTCAAATTGGATGTTTAGAAATAGATCGAAACTAAATTAAAGGCTTCTTAAACCTTAGAGTTAAAAAATAAGGTGTAAAGAAGAATATTTAAGCACTGAATTAAGTTATTCTAAAAAACAAAGTACTCTGTTCTCAGATTATACTCGTACATTAAATAATGATGAATGTCACCGTGAAAACCATACTTTTTCTATCGATGATGCCAAATTTTTACATATCAGTAGTAACGGGAAAAAAATGGACAGATTAGAAGCCCTAGAAATTTCTAAGTCAGTACATCGATCCGAACATCTGGTGAACAGTTATATCCCAAAAATCTCTCCGCTCTTGGCCGAAATCGTCCCATGCCTCCCTCACCCCTCAGGCCCCAACCGTTGAAGCGTGTATATCGGTACCAGTTCGAACAGAATTTAGTCTTGTTTGTGCTCCCCTGAAGATGAGGTGAAAGCCTTGAAACCGGTAGGGTTATACCGTTACAAAAAAGTGGAATAAACAGTGTTTGATAAAAATAAATTACAATGTCTTTAAACCTCCACAACGTTAATGCCTTAACTATAAACAACATATTTATACTCTCCTTTTCCTTGCTTTACTTAATGATTCATCTTACAAAATGAACATGTAGTACATAAATACATTTGGCGTTTTGAAAATAGCGCAAATGTAGATATTCAAAATGGTTCTCATAATTAACAAAGGTGCTTAAGCTCTCAAAATTATTGATCACTTTTATCAAATTAGGAGTTATAGTAGAAAAAATATACAATATGTAGTGTTAAAATGATGAACACTAGTTTGGACAAACGCATTATACCATATATTTTTTTGCTTCCAGGATATACTCGTAGAAAGCGGTGCCTGCAAGGAAGAAGTCATTAACTGTTTCAAAGATCAAATGATGAAAGGCTCGTGATTGAATATGATTGTCAGCAATCATGCAAATGGAAGAAGCCTGTGCTTGTATTGGTTTATGGCAGGGGTGGCCAACCTTTTGCATACCATGCGCCAATTTTTTCACAGACGAGTTCAGATGCGCCATACAGCTCAAGCACTTTTTTACCTTCTTACGTTCACGTTTGGGGCTGTAAAATAGGGATAGGAGTAAGATCTGCTTCGCTTAGGGGAGGAAAAGGAATAACTCAATCACACAATTCAATTATCTAATTTACACCATTTCAAAAGACACACGTTTATTGGAGCACCAATCTACAATAGTCAGAAATGATCACTTGGACGAGAAGGTGATCGCTGTCGTGGACCCCACTGATGGTGCTACAGCTGCCGGAGAGTCTCGTTTGGTGAAGATAACTCCTCCGCCTAAAGTGACAGTCCACAAGTTCCATTCTAAGTGTCAGACACCATATTCAGTTATGACGCCTATTTTAAAAGAATAAGTAGGCGCAAGGATGCAATGCGCCACTTGTAATCATCAAATGCGCCACGGTTTGGCCACCCCTGGTTTATGGCGTGCAAGGTGCTGCTCTTTAGCAAGCGTATATCATTGATAGGTCGAACGCAAATTTTCGATGTCAAGAAGAATATTCCTAGGCGATCGGCAAGTTTAATATAGGGCTCTTTTTGTATTTTTTTTGTTAGCGATATAAAAATGTATGATTGATAGGATATATGCTACAGAAAAACAGAAATTTAGTCGTATAACAATCTGCAGGTTCAATCCGCCAGGAACCAAACCCGCTTGCATAGCGTGAATGCTAACAGTCAAATGACTTTCGCTGTCTTGGTCTGATAGTAGGTCGATCTTAAATAAAGTGTCTTCTATCCAGCATATTTATGTTCCTGATGGGAAGTTTACCATAGTTGATGATAATGCATCGATTTCTTTATTTATTTAACTTTTAGTTCATCTTTTATAAACTCCCATTTTATTTATTGGGTAAATATATTTTAAATTAATATCTGTCTCCGGATATGTAATATATCCATACCAATGTTAAGCTTATCATGTACTCTGTTATCCACATCCAATAAATATTATAAGTAATCATGTAACGTATCCATACCAATGTTAAGCTTATCAATGTTAACCATATGTACTATGTTATCTACATCCAATAAATATTTGTGTTATCACGTGTATGTCAAACTTAACTCAATGTATTATGTTTAAATTTATTATCTTGTTGGAATTATCATGAACTGTTTATTATCCATATTCAATAAAGATTTGATATCACCAAATTGAAGTAAACAGCGAACGAGACATTCCAAATTGTTGCCTGACATCGACTTGACCTTAAAAAGGGCACCGATAAATACCCTACCAAATTCTTTCTTAATTATCTAAGGGTTGGGGGTACGTTATCAGAAGGCGCTTCGCTTTAAATAGGACGTCATATCAGAGGCAGCATCATTATTATTAAAGCCACCTCGATGTTAACATCATCGTTATTATTAATTAAACAATACTGTTATTATTATACTTTAATGTAATTCAACGATTATACAAATAAAATTACACAGTTGAAATTCTAAAAGGGTTTTCGTTGCAAAAAGCCATAACATATATGACCATTGATAGAGCACCATGGAGAAACGTGATTCGTCTCGTTGAGTCCAAATAAATGAGAAAACTTGATGATGATGGTACAATCTTAATTCACATAGTTTTAATTAAGATCATAAATTTTCCAGACTAAACCACTTTTGTCGTAATTTAGATGCACCCATTACCGACTGCAGTTAAGCAAGTCAGTAAAGTACACTCACTAGGGTGGGAGTCGTTTTCTTCGTATCATACTGTTTTATATAAAAGTCTACTTTTGGACCAACAAACTGAAATACGTGACGTGACTTAATGTATCCTTGGCACAAGATGGTTTACGAGTTCTAACTTAGTTTACATTATTTATAACTAAGTTTATTTTATTTTAGGAAGTTAAAAAGATGTTTAAATTGTTTAAACACTTGAAAATAAAGTATCAAGTGGTCATAAAAAATGTACATTAATTATTTTCAAGAAACTTTATAGGTAATAAAAGCTGATATGAATAAAATATTGTATTTGGGTTTCATAAAGGCGTACGAAATAATTTACTTAAATGATTTGAAAATAAATAAGAGATTTTCTTAAGTAAAAAAACTCGGTACCGAAAATATAAGGTCCAAATATTAAGTTTTAAAAAAATAATTGTGCATTGCTGAAAAATATTTTTTCTCACAGTAGTTTCTTGATCTGTTTTTTGTTTGCATTATTCTTGTGATGTTAACTGCCAGCTAACCATCTATCTCTTTGAGGGTCTGCCAGGTGGTCGGCATCGTGTGGAGAAACTTAGAGAAATAATACGGAGAATTCTGGTGTCATCCATTCTTTAAACATGATCCCGGACATGACGTTTCCCCTGCCTTGCCCATTTTACGATATCTTTAGTTTAATACGTTTTTCTGTAGTTCTTATTCTGTTTCTGAGTGACTTATAAGTTACATATAAGAAAGCCAAAATTTTGATGTTCTAAGACAGGTATGGCCAACCCACGGGACGCATACGGCCTACCAGGGTATATTTTTTTAATAATTCATGAAATTAATAACAATAAAATACAGTTGTTTAATAATAACGAGACAATTTAGTTTTCTGACAAGAAAAATAATATTTATATAAAAATATATCATAAAGAAGTTGCACAGCCTGGCGAACTTATTCCTATGGGACAACCTCTTCCAGCCAACAAGAAATATGGTAAATAGACCTTAAGTAAAAACCAGAATGGAAATATAGTAAATAGACCTTAAGTAAAAACCAGAATGGAATACTTTTTTTAAATCTGGGCTGCAACAGTAATGTATCCCTACCAATATTATATTATCGTATACTCTTATCCACTTCCAATAAATATTATAAGTTATCATGCAAACCAATGTTAAGCTTATCGATGTCAACCATATCTGTACTATGTAATCTAGAACCTATAAATATTAGTGTTATCACATGTATGTCAAACTTAACTCAATGTATTATGTTTAAATTTATTATATTGTTGGCGGTTTTCTATCCAAATTCAATAAAGATTTGGTATCACTAAATGGAAGTAAACTGCGAACGAGATAAATCGCCTGATATCGATTTGACCTTAAGGACATCGATAACATACCCGAAAAAATCCTTTTTAATCTATCGAAGGGTCGTGCGTATGGTTATCTTTGCTTTAAATATGACGTCATATAGGCAGCAATCACTATTCTTAAAGCCACTACGATGTTAACATCATCGTTATTATTACTTCTATAATACTGTTAATATTATACTTCAATGTAATTCTACGATTTTACAAATAAAATTACACAGTTGAAATTCTAAAAGTGTTTTCGTTGCAAAAGGCCATTACACAACGGGATTCGAACCCGCCACCTCCGGGCTGAGAGACAGGTGTCTTACCAACTAGGTCACGTATGTCGTCTTATTTAAATGTAACCTAAAATAGACAAAAAATTAAAAAGAAAATACAACATAAGTACATATTTATTTTTTTACGTGTAATGTGTATGCAAAATAAAAGTAATATTTATTTATTTAAGTTTTTAGGCTACATAATTGTGCTCCCCTGATGATGAGGGGAAAACCTTGAAACCGGTAGGGTTATATTGTTACATAAAGTGAAATAAACAGTGTTTGATGAAACAAATTACAATGTCTTTAAACCTCCACAATGTTCATGCCTTAACTATAAATAATATGTAACACTATTCTATTGTTTCTGGAGAAATGACTGCTATTAAAAGGTACCACAACAGTATATCAATCAAGAGTCTGGAGAAGCGTTATTTTTTGTAATTTGTCCTATATTTGTAGTCTCATTTTCCTCGAGATATATTTTTATATTTTCTTTATCAAGTACTGCTTATTAAATTTAATCAAATATTTATGATATTTATTTTCCCTGTTGTACTATCGTTGGTTTTTTTATGCATCATATTTTGAACGATATACTCGTATGTATGCAGCGGTGTTTGAACGATATATGTATATGTATGCATCATATTTTGAACGATATATGTATGGATTAGTGCTATGCTCAAACAAAGATTGTATATTGGCCTTTCCAGTTCACCGCTCCTCTTTTTTTACGTCGTCTTTTACTGTCCATGCAGTGAGACTCTGGAATCAGTTACAAACCAATATAAGACTCGCTCCGTCCTTGGCATGCCTTAATAGACGACTGAAAAAACTCTTAATTTCTAGTCAGTAAAATAACGCGCATCATTTCTGATTTTTCTTTTCCTTTCCTCTCCACCATCCTTTCCTTTCCTTTTGATTGATGATATCTCACTTTATATGAAAAACAATGTTCGGATGATTGTCCATCTTTGTGGGGTTCGTGGGCATATGCTTACGTGTGTGTTTATGGATTTCGTGGGGATGGATAGTCATTTGAATGCTTCATATATTTTTGTCTGGTTGGTTAGAAGAGATTGCTGTCTGGAAATAAGCCCGCCAGATTGTATTTGCAATAAAAGTGTTAAATAAATAAATGATAAATAAATATCCAAAATCGATTTTTTTGAAGATGTTGAAACGTTATCATTGTTGTTTATACTTAAGGCATTAACGTTGTGGAGGTTTAAAGACATTGTAATTTATTTTTATCAAACACTGTTTATTCCACTTTTTTGTAACGGTATAACCCTACCGGTTTTAAGGCTTTCATTGACAAGACTAAATTCTGTTCGAACTGGTACCGATATACACGCTTCAACGGTTGGCGGCTGAGGGTTGAGGGAGGCATGGGACGATTTCGGCCAAGAGCGGAGAGTTTTTGGGATATAAGTGTTCACCAGATGTTCGGATCGATGTACTGACTTAGAAATTTCTATCATTGTTTTATAATAGTTACTGTTTAATGTCGACACTAAATTGTCGTTTCATACTGTCAATAAATAAACAAATTTAATGGTACCATACGATTGAATGATAATAGAAATATTTTATGTTAAATTGAAAAGCATTAATGTTTGTATAATAAATGAAACCAAGTTGACAAGAATCAATTTAAATTATTTTATCAAACAAATTAATAAACTTCTGTGAGAACCAATTATGAAATCGATTTGTTCTTAGAAGTCGACTATAAATTTAATCTATCGCCAATAATATTCATCTGTTACATGATTTAAAGCAACACCACATAATAAATTTCAATTTTATTACCTTTAAGAAGTGGTATCAAGGAATTAATGTCAGCATTACAAGTGTATCAATGAATAATAATGTCTTTATAATCTTAACAACCACTCAATCATTGACACTCCATTGAGATTCAGGTCTTGTAATAGTGGAATAAATAATTACATAAATAATAAATTATAGGTTGCCGATCCGATCCGGGCCTGATCCGCTGACGCCAGTAAATCAGGGCCGGAATGGGCAAACGTGACTTGAATCGCCACTTAATTTCCTACATATACAGGCTTTATAATTTATTGTTCAGGGATTCTCAATCATTGTTATTAGTTTATATTACACTTCATTGTAAACATAATCTGGTGGGTTTATTGCCAGGCGGCAATCTCTTCCAGCCAATCAGACAAAAGTAAACAAAGCAAGTAATATGGCCGCAAAACGTGTTCAAATTATTATTCATCTTTATGAAATGTACTCGTATGAACATTTATACAATAAAAATAAAAGTGTGATATCATCAATTAAAGGAAAATGAAGGAATGGTGGAGAGGAAAGAAAGACTAGGAATGAAAGACGTTATATTCTTGACTAGAAATATTTTCAGTCACTTTTTAAAGTCCTAAATTATGCCAATGACGGAACGAGTTTATTTGATGAGGATAATTTGTTGATAAATAAAATACTCGCCGAAATCGGAATGTGTAAAAAGGAATTCTATTGATAGACGTCGGTATTTATAATATTCTTGAATGTGTGCGGGAATGCGCGCGCGATATACCGCTGTCTCGTTTCTGCATTTACAATACTATTCTTGTCGCGTGTAGGTATTCATTCTGTTTTGGGAACCGGCGCGACAGATGTGTTGCTTTCTCGTTTTAACATGGAATGCGCTCTCCGATTGATAGTGAGTTGAATGACCGATGCATGGACTTTGTTAATTGCTTGTCTCGGCTTTGTGAATCTGTGCAAAGGTCGTCTCGTGGGTTCAGTGACCGCGCATGCGACCGCCACACTATCATTGGTTTGTAACTGGTTTCAGAATCTCAGTTCATGGATAGTAAAGGACGATGTTAAAAAAAGGGAGCGGTGAACTGGGAATGCCAATAAACAATCTCTATCTGAGCGCAGAGTAAGTACATGATCGGAAAGGCGCTGAAAATTTTTGATGAGATAAGAGGGGGTGGCGGGACAGTTAATGATATCATACAATATAGATAGTATGTGCATTTGGCGTTAATTTCTCACATTCAATCAGTTCATATGTGCATGGTCGCGCAGTAACGCACTGGAATACCATGCGAAAGGTCTTCGGTTCGAACTTCGCGCTGTGCTACTCTCCTCGAACAACACAGGTACTTTTTCCGCCTAGTGTTCGATGGCATAAGAATACCTATGATTTCGGTCATATATATTATTTGGAAAAAAAAAAGAAGATTGAACGTCGTGAGAAATAGACACCAAATAAAAACAACTATTAAATCATTGTTTAATGGTTTGCATTTTTTTTTGTTTTGACTAGTATTTCATTTAATTTTCTCTTAAGTTTTAAGTTCACATTCATACGTAGTCCCGGTTCACGCACTTCTTCAACAAATATTCAATTCCTTTCATTAATTTTCCACGTCCACGTTTTATCCGCATACTTCAATATTGACCTTAATGTGCTATTGCTCACGTCACGATTTCTCAGTCTTTCTCTACTACGAATACCATATACTCGTATTTTAAATTAGTTTAAGCAGTCTTTCGTTACTCATTTATTCAACGATTCTAAAACTACTAAACCGTGATATTCCTCCCGTATTAAAAACATCACTTTTTAGCTCACATTCCTAAATAACGATAAATGTGAGTTAAATGAGCTGACTGGTCACGTGGTAGTGCTTTGAACTTCCGTGCGGAAGATCGCCAGTTCGAACCGCGCGTTACGTTACTCCCCTCGAATGACACAGGATTTTTTTTTCTGCTCAGTATTCGGGGGTATAAGGATAGCCTTGACACTATTACATTAATGGTGCTATCACATATCAACACATCACGTACTCTTCTCAACTCACGCATTTTTTAAATACTTACTTGGCTCATTTAATTAATTTTCCAGGTTTAAGTTTCACTCTCATAGATCAATGTTGCCACTAATACAATGTTGTGATCTTGACACTGCTTGGTTTTAATATGTATACAAAATATTCTTACCCCGATAAAGCTTGAAGGTTAGTTTAACTAAGAATTAACGAAGATAGTCAAAATTAACTGAGTTAATCTCTTATTTCCAGCGAAAGTTTTTTTATAAACTAGACGTTGTATTTATATATTTTTTTAAACATGACAAAAATATACAAAATTTGCGAAAAAAACAACAGGTAATTTAATTTGGACATACAATTTATTAATAGATCCATTAGGATCTGGGTTTGTTGCATTTCATTTGTCGTGTCCCCAGAAAACTAGCCTTTTGCCTGTATCTCACTGAGGATATTTGGCATGAAACAATAAATCGATACTTCTTTACGATTTTCGATTACACAAAAACAAAACCCCGTTGCACGTTCTCATCAACCTGACAAACAGTGACACTCAATTACAACTGGAAACATCATGCGGAATCAAACTCTTCTCACATCATCACTCCAAAAATACCAAAAACGTTCATCCCATGATATACCGCACACAATCATAAAAATAACAAAAATATACAAATATAAAACAACAAAAAAACCCCACACTCAAGAGTCCACACACACCTTTTCCACACGTCATTCATCCTGCAAGCCCAAGTACTCAAACTCCTGTCGCAATAACTACCACGCTCCGATCGACTGCTTAAATGGTTTTCTTCCCTTTACCTTTATTGAATTCGGCTCCCCATTGTATGTCATGGGAGCTAAATAGGTATATTGCCTTAGGGCAAAATATGTTTTAACTCTAGGGATGGTGAACATTTGATCAGTTGCCATGCGTGTCATGTGTATCTGGTGAATTTGCATCTTCCTTTCCTCTCGATGGTAGTGCCAGAGAATGGATTTGAGATGCAAATTGGCTATGTTTAGAACCCGATACTCTCTGAAAAGCTCCGACGTGGGATACCGGGCAGGAAGTGTATTAATTATTTTCACAATCTATTTTTGGGAAACTTGCTCAATGATGAGAAGATTGCAGGAGCTTTTATACATAAATAATATGAACAATGCAAACTTACACTTCAAACCCATTTTATGGAACAATCATCAAGAAAAAAGTTTAACTCAGCAGCGACACACGACACGTATGGCAACTGGTCAAATGTTCACAATCCCTAGAGCTAGAAAATCTTTTGCTCAAAGGCAATACTCGTATGCTTATTTGACTTCTATGCCATACGTAATATTAATAAATGTATGTTCACATCACACGAAGAAGTGCCAAATTTAATAAAGGCAAAAGGGGGCAAAACAATTAGGCAGTGGATCGGAACGTGGTTGTTATGGTGACAGGAGTTTGAATACTTGGGCCTGAAGAAGGAATTATTTGCAGCAAATATTTGTGTGAACTCTTGAGTGTGGTGTGTTTTTGGTGATTATGTGCGGCACATTGTAGGATGGACTTTTTGGTTTATTTGGAATGATGAAGTATGCGACGTTTGATTTGCGTAATTTAAACTTATGTAATTGAGTGTCACTGTTGATCAAGTTATTAACGGGGTATTGCATAATCAACAAACTGAAAAAAATATCAAAATATTTTTCCATGTTATATGTTTTCAGTAAGATACAGGCAAAATCCTAGCTTACTGGGAACACGACAAATGAAAGGCAACAAACTGAGATCCATATTTTAATACATTGTGAGCCCATATTAAATAACTGTTGTTTTTTTATTAATTATGTATTTTTTGTAAAATTTCTTGTCGTACATAGTAAAAAAAATCCTTTAACACCTGCAACGACGCAGTAGGTAATGGGTATCCACTGAACTATTTTTCCTGAAAAAAATCATGAATTACCTCAACATCATGGGAGTCAAGATCCTCAACGTTGAGTCTAAATCGAAGAAGAAAGAAGTCTTAAATTAATATAATACGACCAATGATGACTCGTGCTTCCCTGCAGAGTGGCTTAATTATGCCAAAAAAGTTTTATTAAAGAACCCAATTCTCAAGAAATCCACCGAAATATGGAAGATATCAAACGTCAATCGTCAAACAAGGTCGTTCCATATATAAGTGATGACGCTCAAAATACGAGTAGCTCAGCCTGTGAATAATTGTCAGGTATATTAAACAAAGATTTGTCTATCTTAATTAAATTATCTAATTTTTAAATAAAATACTCATTGTAATAGCCCAGTTTATGAATAATTGTCAGGTTCATTAAACAACGATTCGTCTATTTTAATTACAATAAATGATCTAATTTTCGAATAAAATACTCATTGTAATTTGTTTTTATCAAACACTGTTTATTCCACTTTTTATAGTGGTGACGCTTTTAATAGCTCAGTTTGTGAATAACCGTCAGGTACATTAAAGAAAGATTTGTCTATAAAGTTTATTAAAGAACTCAATTAATCCACCGAGATATGGAAGATATCGATATCGGAAAATCATTCAACAAGGAAGTTCCATATATAAGAAGTGGCGCTCTTAATAGCTCAGCTTGTGGAAAATTGCCCGGTTCATTAAACAACGATTTGTCTACAAAGTTTATTAAAGAGCTCAATTCTCAACAAATCCACCGAGATGTGGAAGATATCGATATCGGAAAATCGTCAAACAAGGTCATTCCATATGTAAGTGGTGACGCTCTAAGTAACTCAGTTTGTGAACAATTGTCAGGTTCATTAAACGACGATTTGTCTATTTTAATTAAGTTATCTAATTTTCGAATAAAATACTCATTGTAATTTGTTTTTATCAAACACTGTTTATTCCGCTTTTTATAACGGTATAACCCTATCGGTTTCAAGGTTTTCGCCTCATCATCAGAGTCTTGTTCGTGCTCCCCTGATGATGAAGTGAAAGCCTTGAAACCGGTAGGGTTATACCGTTACACAAAGTGGAATAAACAGTGTTTGATAAAAACAAATTACAATGTCTTTAAACCTCCACAATGTTAATTCCTTAACTATAAATAATAATATATTAATTTTGTATTTCGTATTCACCACTGTTTTATTTTAGTTCACTACCGGTTTCAAAGACCTTCGTTTTCCTCGTCAGGTGAAGCTGAAATAAATTATGTCTAAAAAAAATCCTACTGTGATAGGTACAGGAGGGGGGAAGATGAGTAGTGGTTTATAAGGGTAGGCGTCAAAAGGGTGGTTTTTGAACGGGAAATATATTTAGCAAAGGACTGTTATTGTAATTAACTTGGTTGTTTATAAATGTTTAGACTTAACTAAGTTAAATTAAGTCTAAAAATTACATTAACCAAGTTAATTTCAACCATAGTCCTCTGCTAAATTCGTTTCCCGTTCAAAATCCATCATTTTGACGCCTAGCTACTTCCATCCCCTTATAAGCTTCTACTCCCCTCTCCCTCTACTGTACTTAGTACAATTATAAAAAATATATGTGGACATAATTTAGTTCATTTTCATCTGACGAGAAAGATGGAGGTTTTTGAAACCGGTAGTAAACTTAAATAAAACAGTGGTGAATACAAAATTAAAAATAAATGTTTTTTATTTATTTTTTTCATTGAAAAAATTATAAAGATAACGCTACAAAGTGAATAAACGTCTTTTTTTAAGATTCAAGAAATAAATTATCTACTCGTACATTCCTGGAAGATTAACATCTGGGCAAGTTTTACATCTGAATTTATGTTTTTCTGTAACTTGTGTGCTCCTTTTCATATTTTTATAGCGCTTTTACGTATCACTAAATTACGCAGCAGTTTAAATCTGCCGATCGTCATGGAACTTGGATCTTCTTGCCATTGGAATTCAGTTTGGTTTATCAAGAATATATGCTTACTAAAGTGCAACAACTTACACGCAATAAACTAATACCCCTTTTACTCACTTTGGCACCAACCTTGGGTCTCCTGAGCCCAGGATTGTCACATGCCTGTATTTCAATATACGTATAGTAGGTAGTATGCATTTACGCACGCTTTTCTGACGTTTATATTCTGACGATTCTGTATTCATCCGTACTAAAAAATATCTGATTTAAATTTAACTTTTTTAACCATCTTTAATGGTTCGACAAAAGACTAAATCAATAAATTGTTTAATAAAGAAAATGAAGTTAGGAAACAGAAAAATAGTATATATTTTGATATGCCGATATGAAATGGCTCGCCCTACATTGGTGGAGTGTATCTCGGCCGGGGGAATGTTTGTGGGATGAGCCCGGACCTTTTAATGTCTTCTCTCTTGAATGTATTTTTTTTTCTGTCATCTATTTATTTTCTGTGTTTTTTTTATCTTCTTGTTCTACGTGTTCAAGGGTGTGGGCTGAAAAACATCTGGTGTCCCCGTGGCTGGGTTTGCCCTATATTGGTGGGGTGTATCTTGGCCGAGGAGATGTTATTAGATGAGCCCAGACCTTTTGACAGCTTCTGTATTTAATGCAATTCATGTGTTTTAGAAGTGTTATTTAAAAATATACGAGTATTTTGTACATACTTTGTTGCTGTCAATAAACTTATATTTATTTATTTAAATGTTTCATGAAATATATGAAGACTTCTTTATAATAACTATGGGGATGAAATTTAAACGACCTGAATAATGAAAACAAAGAATTTCTACAATCACAAAAATTTTGCTGAAAAATGCATGAAATCATTGATATATATCCATAAAACAAGAAATTTTCATTCCAAGTGTAAATATATTAGGTTCATATGTTATATTCATTAAATTTTTTTTACAAAAAAAGTTTTATTACATATATAAATTTTAACCTTTGTTCGATTTTATTACTCAAAATAAACAATTTACCTCGTAAAATCCCCCAAAAATCGTGGAAACATGTACGACTTTTATTAGGCATAAAAATACGCTGATTTTTCAATTTTCTCTTTGTAACAAATTGAAAGGTATTTACTTTTAACTTTGTGTTACAATGGAAAGTCAATGTTATTTAATTTTGTAATCGAATATTTATTTCCACCGGAAAAGCAAAATGCCTAATGAATATACGTGATATACGAAAAAAATAAACGATAACATAAATATTTTTAATAAAAAAAAATAAGATTATACAAACATCACACCGTTTTCTTATTAGGGTAGGCAAAGAGAAGAAAAACCAGAGTTTCATATCGCAATCTAAATCTTTCGCTTCTTCTAAATTCGTACACTTTTTTTATAAAACTCCTGAAACTTTTGTGATTTCTTATAATTCCTTTTCTCTAAATAGTCGTCGTTGCAGGGCCTCTTAGTCGAAGATCTCTTCGCCATTATTACATCAATTCTGTTGGAAAGTGAAGCTGTGCCGTGGAGATTTAGTATATTTCTTATTTTTTTTCTCCTCTTTAAGTAAGTGAACTGTTACACACCAGCAAACTCACTGGCGACATCGCTGTACTGGATGGCTCACCTGAAATGAGACGATTGAAGCCCACCGGCATGTCCCCCCCCCCTTTTTTTTATGAAAGAATAGATATGATCGAAGTCATAAGTATCCTTCTACCCCTGAAATAGTAGGTGGTATAATTGTCATTCGAGGGGAGTAGCACAGCGCGGGGTTCAAACCGATGACCTTCCGCACGAAAGTCCAGTGCGTTATTGTGCGGTAATGTTTTCTAAATGCCATTAATTTCGTTCTAGTATACATTCCTTGATCGTTCTTAACCACACCTCTTCCTCACTTTGGTACTTTACATATATTTACTTGTTTTGTTAGTTTTTCTTCGTTCATTCATGTTACATGCCCAAACTATTTAAGAGTGCACTTCTTCATCTAACTTAAAAAATCTGCTTCAAGTTTATAAACATCCCTGTTCATTATTATTCTGTCATATAAAGGGTCTTTCAAATTAAGCGGGTTTTTTTAATTCTAATTAAGTATTTAAAAAAAAAACACACAATTTGCTTTGATATCAAAAAACTTTTTATTTGTCATTGAAGTACTCGTATGTTATAATGTATGACATTTAAATACAAAAAAAACAATATCCGCCAAATATCTACCTCTTGCAGCTCCACAGATGTCCTCTCTTTTGTCAAAATTTTCGATGAAATTTTGGCATAATTGCGGTTCGAACTCACCAATAACGTGAATAATTTCGTCCTTCAGCTCAGAAATTGATCGGGGGTCATTCTTATAGACCTGGTTTTTCACGTAACCTCAGAGAAAATAGTCCAATGGTGTCAGATCACATGGTCTTGATGGCCAATTAACATCACCGTTTCCGGAGATAACTATACCATACATAAAATAATTCAACAATTTGAACGCGTTGTTGTATTGTATACGACTCAATTTTTATAGATGTCATATATTACACTTCTCAAATATCATAATACCCAGGCAAGTTCACTACGCCATCTGTGTTTTATCTAAGAATTAAAAAAAAACACTCGATTTGAAAGATCCTTTATTTTCATCCCGTTTATTATTCTAAGTGCACACATGTCTACAATATTTATTCAGCTTCTTTAAGGGGTTTTTCATGGTGACGTTTCACTTCCATACATCAAAGTTCTAACTAAAATACTGGTATGAAATATCATATTGGCTGATTTTGATACTGTCCGGTTCGAGTATATATGTTTTAGGGCCCAATCACTTTGTCTCCTATCGCTATGCGTCGTTCAATATATCTCGTCACTCTTCTATCATCTGAATCCTCTTCAAGTGAGTTTGCTCTCTAAACAACGTTATATAAATACAACCTTTATAGCAGAATTTTCTAAACTTGTCCAAATATCCATTTACTTTTCCTTTAATGTTTTTCTATCACCGTGAATTTGGATTTCGCAATATTCATTATCAGATTTTTCTCTTTGCATCTCTTATACAATTTTCTTACCAAAATCTGTATTTCATACTCATTCTCTACTAACAGTACCATGCAGCAATCCTCATAAATTCCTTTTCGATATTTACGAGTATATACCACTCAGTGACTTTTTAGTTCCTTTATATATTTATTTATTTATTTATTATTACACATAACAAGAAATATACACAATTTGCGAAAAAACAACATGTAATTTGATTTGGACATACAATTTTAATGGATCTGGGTTTGTTGCCTTTCATTTGTCATATCCCCAGTAAACTAGGTTTTTGCCTGTATCTTACTGAGGATATCTAGCATGAAAAAATAAATCAATACTTCTTTCTGATTTTTGATTACACAAAAAAAAAACCCCGTTGCACGCTCTCATCAACCTGACAAACAGTGACACTCAACTACAGCTGGAAACATCTTGCGAAATTCAGCTTCGCACACATCGTCACTCCAGAAATACCAAAAATATTCATCCCACAATATACCGCACACAATCATAAGAATAAAAATTTAAATCAAAACCTAAAAATAAACAGAAACACAAATACAAAAACAACCAAAATTAAAACAACCAGAAGAAACCCACACTCACGAACTCACACAAATCCTTTCCACTCGTCATTCATCCTGAAAGCCCAAGTACCCAAAATCCTGTCACAATAACAACCACCCTCCGATCGACTGTCGAAATGGTTTTCCTACCTTTACCTTTATTGAAGTCGGCACCCCATTGTATATAATGGGAGCCAAATAAGCATATTGCCTTTGGGCAAAAGAGGTTTTAACTCTAGGGATGGTGAACATTTCATTAGTTGCTATGCGTGTCATGTGTGTCTGCTGAGTTTGCATCTTCCCTTCCTCTCGATGGTAGTGCCAGAGAATGGATTTGAGATGTAAATTGGCTATTTTCAGGACCTGATACTCTCTAAAAAGCTCCGCCGTGGGATACCGAGCAGGAAGTTTATGAATTCATGTTACCATTAAAACAACCAGGGTGACATAACACACAATTAGTCAAGGCACCTTTCACCCTAATGTGTGCTCCGATTTCATAATAAAATGACACTTCCACGTTTATTTTTTTTTCCAATATTTTCTTAAAATACTCTTCGCAATTCAAAAAATGGGTATGAATTGATTTCGCTTCGTGGAACGTCTAAAAATATAATTGATGGGATTAAAGGGGGTATGGAAACTTATTTTAAAAAGAATTTTGAAAAGCAATTGAGGTATTCAAGTGAGTGACTTTTCAAAGGTTTTGTACGTTTTGAATCTAAGGTTGATTTATGTCCTTAAAATAATTTTCAAGATTAAGAAAAGATGCTCAAGCATCACATTTCATCAAAGTAGGAACAATAGCAGAAAAAATATATTTAATTTTCAAGGGATGATCATATATTTTGGTTAAATACATCATATTTTTTTAGCTTTTATGGTTTATAACGTATAATAAAAATATAAGAAGTTATTGCCATTTTTTGAGCTCAAAAACCACTTCCGGTACAGGCCACAAGAATTATGTAGATTTTTTCAATTTGTGAAAGAAAAGGATATTTCTCATTTTATGGTACCCTATAAGTATTCGACCATTTCTCTCAAACAAATTTCATAATTCTATTGGATTTTAAAGAAGTATAAGCAGACACAACCTTCTTCAATCTTTTTAACAAACTTTCAATACCGTCAGAATAAAATTTAGTGGATTTGGATGCAAAATATTCCTCGATGCCTTTTTTCACTTCTTCTAAAGTTCGATTTTTTTCAACTAAATAGTGCTGCATATATCTAAATAAATGATAATATGAAGGAGCCACACTGGGACTGTATGGGTGAAGAATAGCGTTCCATCCAAGCTCCTTTATTTTATTTTCAATCCTCTTCGATGTATGGGGTCGGGAATTGCCGTGTTGCAATAAAATTGAATGTCGATTGAATAAACCAGGTCTCTTTAGCCTTATTGCTCCATTAAAATTTTGGGCACGGGTATACTTCAATCGTAATTGTTTTACCGTAAGGAAGAACTTCTTGATAAATTAGGCCTTTTGCATCCCACCATACGATCAAAAGCACTTTTTTGATAGACCCGGTCGAGGGGTCGGTTTTGCTATTAGCTCTTTTAAAAGTCATTGGCGTTTACGTCGTTGGTTCGAATGTAGAACCCATTTTTTTGTCTCCGGTCACTACATGGTGTAAAACTTGAGTGTTTGTATCTTTTACGAATAAATCTTCACATATGCGCTTGCGTGCCGCTTTGGTCTCATCCGTTAGATCGTCCGGTATCTATACACCAATCTGTATAGATACCGGAAGATCCGGTATCTGATTCACAATCTTGTCGTTTGTTTTTTTTCAGATGTTCTTGCACACTAGATTTTAAGTAGCCAAACTTGTCAGCTAATTGTTGTATAGTCAATGTTGGATTTGATTCGATTTCTATACGCAGTACGTCATTATTCACTTAAACCACTTTTTCCATTCGAAGATTGTTTTTTTAGATTAAAATCACCATTTTAAAATTGTTTCAACTACCTTTGGAATCGCCAAACAGTTAAACATTTTACAAATGCGTCGCAAATGATTTTAGTTGCAGTTGTTGCATTATTTTTTACAGTATTCGTACAACGTGCAATTTCGTATAAATTGTTTGTCAGGTATATAACATAACTCTCCATCTTAACGCACATTTGAAAAAAAAAACTTTTTCACTAAAATAACGTTCTTCAGATGTCAACTGATGAATAGAACACAAAACACGTCTTGTAGGACCAAAGACTGGAACACAACTGATGGTCAAAAATGACCATGCAAAATACGTCATTTTCGTCCGGACAACCTAAATATTTTTTTAATGCAGGGCATTTTAAGAGTCTCTTCAGGATGATCGAAGAAAGTATTAGACCCTCTGCAATAAACAGGTAGTATTTCTATCAAAACCTTCCTAAAAATACATTAACAGTATATGGTGACGATGCAATTAGCGACAGTGTGTGTCAAACGTGATTAAAAAAATCATAATGAAGATACACCACTCGACGATGATGGTGTTCACTCTGGAAGTCCGATAGCCATTGGTGATGACCAAATACATGATAGGCCTGATCAAATAAAAATCAGCATTCTACAACACAAGAAAATTTCGTACATACTGAAAAAAAAAACGATTTTCACTATTCACGAAGATTTGGGATTTTTTTCTTAACATTCAACCTAAAACTACGAAATTATTTACCGTAACCAAACGATATAAATTTTCAAGAGGATGTTATAGGACAAATTAAGATAAAATAGAATAACAAGTCTCTCAGGCAAGTTCTAAAACTCAGAAAATGGAGGAGAAAGGTAGTCGGATATTATAGGATAAATTAAGATAAAATATAATTACAAGTCTCTCAGGCAAGTTCTAAAACTCAAGAAATGCTGGAGAAAGGTAGTCGAATATTATAGGACAAATTAAGGTAAAATTTTTTTTTATTTTTTATTTTATTTATTATTACACATGACAAGAAATATACACAATTTGAGAAAAACAACAGATAATTTGATTTGTACATACAATTTTAATGGATCTGGGTTTGTTGCCTTTCATTTGTCGTATCCCCAGTAAACTAGGCTTTTGCCTGTATCTCACTGAGGATATTTAGCATGAAAAAAATAAATCGATACTTCTTTCCGATTTTTGATTACACAGAAACAAAACCACGTTGCACGCTCTCATCAACCTGACAGTGACACTCAACTACAACTGGAAACATCTTGCGAAATTCAACTCATCACACATCATCACTTCAGAAAGACCAAAAATATTCATCTCACACTATACCGTACACAATCACAAATCTCACATAAATCCCTTCCACTCGTCATTCATCCTGAAAGCCCAAGTACTCAAAATCCTGGCGCAATAACAACCACGCTCCGATCGACTGTCTAAATAGTTTTCCTACCTTTACCTTTATTGAAGTCGTCACGCTATTGTATGTAATGGGAGCCAAATAAGCATATTGCCTTTGGGCAAAAAAGGTTTTATTTCTAGGGATGGTGAACATTTCATTAGTTGCCATGCGTGTCACGTGTGTCTGCTGAGTCTGCATCTTCCCTTCCTCTCGATGGTAGTGCCAGAGAATGGATTTGAGATGCAAATTGGCTATGTTCAGGACCTGATACTCTCTGAAAAGCTCCGCCGTGGGATACCGAGCAGGAAGTTTATTAATTATTTTCACAATAAATTTTTGGGAAACCTGCAATATGTGTTTTTGGGTTAAGGTGCATCCAAAATAGAATAACAAGTCTCTCAGGCAAGTTCTAAAACTCAGAAAATGGAGGAGAAAGGTAGTCGAATATTATAGGACAAATTAAGATAAAAATAGAATAACTAGTCTCTCAGGCAAGTTCTAAAACTCAGAAAATGGAGGAGGAAGGTAGTGGAATATTAATAGGACAAATTAAGATAAAATAGAATAACTAGTCTCTCAGGCAAGTTCTAAAACTCAAGAAATGCTGGACAAGGGTAGTCGGATATTATAGGACAAATTAAGGTAAAATAGAATAACAAGTCTCTCAGGCAAGTTCTAAAACTCAGAAAACGGAGGAGAACGGTAGTCGAATATTATAGGACAAATTAAGATAAAATAGAACAACTAGTCTCTCAGGCAAGTTCTAAAACTCAAGAAATGCTGGAGAAAAGTAATCACTTTGATATGCTATTTTCACAATATAAAAGTTTAACAACCTTTGGTAACCGAGTACGTTAAGTTTATTAATGAAAAAGATCTGTAACTTTTTGAAATATTCGACTTGACATGACAGGTTTTACGGAGCTGTTAATAAAGTTAAGTTGTGTTAAACAATTGACACGTGTGACCACAAATCCTAAGTTTTATTCACGTCTGAAAGCACTTGTGTTAATTGACGGTATGACATATCCCTAACTTTCCCCAATTTAATTGAAAGCTAAAACGCTATCGTTTGAATTTGACTGATCAATGATTTTTTCGTTTTCGTTTTAAATAGCAACTGAGATTAATATTTTATCACCTAAAAGGCAACAATATTGATTTCAATTATGGACTTCAAATATCAGGATTGCCGACAGCTTTTAATTTTTTTTCGTATTTTTTTTTAAATTATATCTACTGCTAATTTACTATCGTTTAATTTGTTCGTATTACACGAGTAGTTTATATTTATAAAGGGGTGGGCTGAAAAACATCTGGCGTGCTTGGATCTTTGATATGTAGTTGGGAGTGTATCCCGATTGTGAAGATATTATAAGATGATCCGAAAGCTTCAAAAAGCTTATCCCTCTTAAATGTATTATGTCTTCTATTACATTTAAGCCTGACATATGTGTATAATTACAGGATATATTATATACGAAATACTGTATTACTTTGCTATTAATATATTTAATACGGGCTCCCACTTTTTAAGACGATTTCACTCTCGCCTGTTTGAATTTATTTACTCGAGGCGTATCAAGATTTGGTATCAATATAATAATGTTTTTTTGAGGCGTATCAAGATTTGGTATCAATATAATAGTGTTTTTTTGAGGCGTATCAAGATTTGGTATCAATATAATAGTGTTTTTTTTTGAGGCGTATCAAGATTTGGTATCAATATAATAGTGTTTTTTTTGAGGCGTATCAAGATTTGGTATAAATATAATAGTGTTTTTTTTGAGGCGTATCAAGATTTGGTATCAATATAATAGTGTTTTTTTTTTGAGGCGTATCAAGATTTGGTATCAATATAATAGTGTTTTTTTTGAGGCGTATCAAGATTTGGTATCAATATAATAGTGTTTTTTTTGAGGCGTATCAAGATTTGGTATCAATATAATAGTGTTTTTTTTGAGGCGTATCAAGATTTGGTATCAATATAATAGTGTTTTTTTTGAGGCGTATCAAGATTTGGTATCAATATAATAGTGTTTTTTTTGAGGCGTATCAAGATTTGGTATCAATATAATAGTGTTTTTTTTGAGGCGTATCAAGATTTGGTATCAATATAATAGTGTTTTTTTTGAGGCGTATCAATATTTGGTATCAATATAATAGTGTTTTTTTTGAGGCGTATCAAGATTTGGTATCAATATAATAGTGTTTTTTTTGAGGCGTATCAAGATTTGGTATCAATATAATAGTGTTTTTTTTGAGGCGTATCAAGATTTGGTATCAATATAATAGTGTTTTTTTTGAGGCGTATCAAGATTTGGTATCAATATAATAGTGTTTTTTTTGAGGCGTATCAAGATTTGGTATCAATATAATAGTGTTTTTTTGAGGCGTATCAAGATTTGGTATCAATATAATAGTGTTTTTTTTGAGGCGTATCAAGATTTGGTATCAATATAATAGTGTTTTTTTTGAGGCGTATCAAGATTTGGTATCAATATAATAGTGTTTTTTTGAGGCGTATCAAGATTTGGTATCAATATAATAGTGTTTTTTTTGAGGCGTATCAAGATTTGGTATCAATATAATAGTGTTTTTTTTGAGGCGTATCAAGATTTGGTATCAATATAATAGTGTTTTTTTTGAGGCGTATCAAGATTTGGTATCAATATAATAGTGTTTTTTTTGAGGCGTATCAAGATTTGGTATCAATATAATAGTGTTTTTTTTTGAGGCGTATCAAGATTTGGTATCAATATAATAGTGTTTTTTTTGAGGCGTATCAAGATTTGGTATCAATATAATAGTGTTTTTTTTTAGGCGTATCAAGATTTGGTATCAATATAATAGTGTTTTTTTGAGGCGTATCAAGATTTGGTATCAATATAATAGTGTTTTTTTTGAGGCGTATCAAGATTTGGTATCAATATAATAGTGTTTTTTTTTAGGCGTATCAAGATTTGGTATCAATATAATAGTGTTTTTTTTGAGGCGTATCAAGATTTGGTATCAATATAATAGTGTTTTTTTTGAGGCGTATCAAGATTTGGTATCAATATAATAGTGTTTTTTTTTAGGCGTATCAAGATTTGGTATCAATATAATAGTGTTTTTTTGAGGCGTATCAAGATTTGGTATCAATATAATAGTGTTTTTTTTTGAGGCGTATCAAGATTTGGTATCAATATAATAGTGTTTTTTTTGAGGCGTATCAAGATTTGGTATCAATATAATAGTGTTTTTTTTGAGGCGTATCAAGATTTGGTATCAATATAATAGTGTTTTTTTTGAGGCGTATCAAGATTTGGTATCAATATAATAGTGTTTTTTTTGAGGCGTATCAAGATTTGGTATCAATATAATAGTGTTTTTTTTAAGGCGTATCAAGATTTGGTATCAATATAATAGTGTTTTTTTTGAGGCGTATCAAGATTTGGTATCAATATAATAGTGTTTTTTTTGAGGCGTATCAAGATTTGGTATCAATATAATAGTGTTTTTTTGAGGCGTATCAAGATTTGGTATCAATATAATAGTGTTTTTTTTTGAGGCGTATCAAGATTTGGTATCAATATAATAGTGTTTTTTTTGAGGCGTATCAAGATTTGGTATCAATATAATAGTGTTTTTTTTGAGGCGTATCAAGATTTGGTATCAATATAATAGTGTTTTTTTTGAGGCGTATCAAGATTTGGTATCAATATAATAGTGTTTTTTTTGAGGCGTATCAAGATTTGGTATCAATATAATAGTGTTTTTTTTGAGGCGTATCAAGATTTGGTATCAATATAATAGTGTTTTTTTTTAGGCGTATCAAGATTTGGTATCAATATAATAGTGTTTTTTTTGAGGCGTATCAAGATTTGGTATCAATATAATAGTGTTTTTTTTGAGGCGTATCAAGATTTGGTATCAATATAATAGTGTTTTTTTGAGGCGTATCAAGATTTGGTATCAATATAATAGTGTTTTTTTTGAGGCGTATCAAGATTTGGTATCAATATAATAGTGTTTTTTTTGAGGCGTATCAAGATTTGGTATCAATATAATAGTGTTTTTTTGAGGCGTATCAAGATTTGGTATCAATATAATAGTGTTTTTTTTGAGGCGTATCAAGATTTGGTATCAATATAATAGTGTTTTTTTTGAGGCGTATCAAGATTTGGTATTCAATATAATAGTGTTTTTTTTGAGGCGTATCAAGATTTGGTATCAATATAATAGTGTTTTTTTTTGAGGCGTATCAAGATTTGGTATCAATATAATAGTGTTTTTTTTTGAGGCGTATCAAGATTTGGTATCAATATAATAGTGTTTTTTTTTAGGCGTATCAAGATTTGGTATCAATATAATAGTGTTTTTTTTGAGGCGTATCAAGATTTAGTATCAATATTATAGTGTTTTTTTTGAGGCGTATCAACATTTGGTATCAATATAATAGTGTTTTTTTTGAGGCGTATCAAGATTTGGTATCAATATAATAGTGTTTTTTTTTTGAGGCGTATCAAGATTTGGTATCAATATAATAGTGTTTTTTTTGAGGCGTATCAAGATTTGGTATCAATATAATAGTGTTTTTTTTGAGGCGTATCAAGATTTGGTATCAATATAATAGTGTTTTTTTTTAGGCGTATCAAGATTTGGTATCAATATAATAGTGTTTTTTTTGAGGCGTATCAAGATTTGGTATCAATATAATAGTGTTTTTTTTGAGGCGTATCAAGATTTGGTATCAATATAATAGTGTTTTTTTTTAGGCGTATCAAGATTTGGTATCAATATAATAGTGTTTTTTTTGAGGCGTATCAAGATTTGGTATCAATATAATAGTGTTTTTTTTGAGGCGTATCAAGATTTGGTATCAATATAATAGTGTTTTTTTTTGAGGCGTATCAAGATTTGGTATCAATATAATAGTGTTTTTTTTGAGGCGTATCAAGATTTGGTATCAATATAATAGTGTTTTTTTTGAGGCGTATCAAGATTTGGTATCAATATAATAGTGTTTTTTTTGAGGCGTATCAAGATTTGGTATCAATATAATACTGTTTTTTTTTGAGGCGTATCAAGATTTGGTATCAAAATAATAGTGTTTTTTTTGAGGCGTATCAAGATTTGGTATCAATATAATAGTGTTTTTTTTGAGGCGTATCAAGATTTGGTATCAATATAATAGTGTTTTTTTTGAGGCGTATCAAGATTTGGAATCAATATAATAGTGTTTTTTTTGAGGCGTATCAAGATTTGGTATCAATATAATAGTGTTTTTTTTGAGGCGTATCAAGATTTGGTATCAATATAATAGTGTTTTTTTGAGGCGTATCAACATTTGGTATCAATATAATAGTGTTTTTTTTGAGGCGTATCAAGATTTGGTATCAATATAATAGTGTTTTTTTTTGAGGCGTATCAAGATTTGGTATCAATATAATAGTGTTTTTTTTGAGGCGTATCAAGATTTGGTATCAATATAATAGTGTTTTTTTTGAGGCGTATCAAGATTTGGTATCAATATAATAGTGTTTTTTTTAGGCGTATCAAGATTTGGTATCAATATAATAGTGTTTTTTTTGAGGCGTATCAAGATTTGGTATCAATATAATAGTGTTTTTTTTGAGGCGTATCAAGATTTGGTATCAATATAATAGTGTTTTTTTTAGGCGTATCAAGATTTGGTATCAATATAATAGTGTTTTTTTTGAGGCGTATCAAGATTTGGTATCAATATAATAGTGTTTTTTTTTGAGGCGTATCAAGATTTGGTATCAATATAATAGTGTTTTTTTGAGGCGTATCAAGATTTGGTATCAATATAATAGTGTTTTTTTTGAGGCGTATCAAGATTTGGTATCAATATAATAGTGTTTTTTTTGAGGCGTATCAAGATTTGGTATCAATATAATAGTGTTTTTTTTGAGGCGTATCAAGATTTGGTATCAATATAATAGTGTTTTTTTTGAGGCGTATCAAGATTTGGTATCAATATAATAGTGTTTTTTTTGAGGCGTATCAAGATTTGGTATCAATATAATAGTGTTTTTTTTGAGGCGTATCAAGATTTGGTATCAATATAATAGTATTTTTTTTGAGGCGTATCAAGATTTGGTATCAATATAATAGTGTTTTTTTTGAGGCGTATCAAGATTTGGTATCAATATAATAGTGTTTTTTTGAGGCGTATCAAGATTTGGTATCAATATAATAGTGTTTTTTTTGAGGCGTATCAAGATTTGGTATCAATATAATAGTGTTTTTTTTGAGGCGTATCAAGATTTGGTATCAATATAATAGTGTTTTTTTTGAGGCGTATCAAGATTTGGTATCAATATAATAGTGTTTTTTTTGAGGCGTATCAAGATTTGGTATCAATATAATAGTGTTTTTTTTGAGGCGTATCAAGATTTGGTATCAATATAAAAGTGTTTTTTTTGAGGCGTATCAAGATTTGGTATCAATATAATAGTGTTTTTTTTAGGCGTATCAAGATTTGGTATCAATATAATAGTGTTTTTTTGAGGCGTATCAAGATTTGGTATCAATATAATAGTGTTTTTTTTGAGGCGTATCAAGATTTGGTATCAATATAATAGTGTTTTTTTTTAGGCGTATCAAGATTTGGTATCAATATAATAGTGTTTTTTTTGAGGCGTATCAAGATTTGGTATCAATATAATAGTGTTTTTTTTGAGGCGTATCAAGATTTGGTATCAATATAATAGTGTTTTTTTTTAGGCGTATCAAGATTTGGTATCAATATAATAGTGTTTTTTTTGAGGCGTATCAAGATTTGGTATCAATATAATAGTGTTTTTTTTGAGGCGTATCAAGATTTGGTATCAATATAATAGTGTTTTTTTTGAGGCGTATCAAGATTTGGTATCAATATAATAGTGTTTTTTTTTGAGGCGTATCAAGATTTGGTATCAATATAATAGTGTTTTTTTTGAGGCGTATCAAGATTTGGTATCAATATAATAGTGTTTTTTTTGAGGCGTATCAAGATTTGGTATCAATATAATAGTGTTTTTTTTGAGGCGTATCAAGATTTGGTATCAATATAATAGTGTTTTTTTTGAGACGTATCAAGATTTGGTATCAATATAATAGTGTTTTTTTTAAGGCGTATCAAGATTTGGTATCAATATAATAGTGTTTTTTTTGAGGCGTATCAAGATTTGGTATCAATATAATAGTGTTTTTTTTGAGGCGTATCAAGATTTGGTATCAATATAATAGTGTTTTTTTGAGGCGTATCAAGATTTGGTATCAATATAATAGTGTTTTTTTTGAGGCGTATCAAGATTTGGTATCAATATAATAGTGTTTTTTTTGAGGCGTATCAAGATTTGGTATCAATATAATAGTGTTTTTTTTGAGGCGTATCAAGATTTGGTATCAATATAATAGTGTTTTTTTTGAGGCGTATCAAGATTTGGTATCAATATAATAGTGTTTTTTTTGAGGCGTATCAAGATTTGGTATCAATATAATAGTGTTTTTTTTGAGGCGTATCAAGATTTGGTATCAATATAATAGTGTTTTTTTTGAGGCGTATCAAGATTTGGTATCAATATAATAGTGTTTTTTTTGAGGCGTATCAAGATTTGGTATCAATATAATAGTGTTTTTTTTGAGGCGTATCAAGATTTGGTATCAATATAATAGTGTTTTTTTTGAGGCGTATCAAGATTTGGTATCAATATAATAGTGTTTTTTTGAGGCGTATCAAGATTTGGTATCAATATAATAGTGTTTTTTTTTGAGGCGTATCAAGATTTGGTATCAATATAATAGTGTTTTTTTTGAGGCGTATCAAGATTTGGTATCAATATAATAGTGTTTTTTTTGAGGCGTATCAAGATTTGGTATCAATATAATAGTGTTTTTTTTGAGGCGTATCAAGATTTGGTATCAATATAATAGTGTTTTTTTTGAGGCGTATCAAGATTTGGTATCAATATAATAGTGTTTTTTTTGAGGCGTATCAAGATTTGGTATCAATATAATAGTGTTTTTTTTGAGGCGTATCAAGATTTGGTATCAATATAATAGTGTTTTTTTTGAGGCGTATCAAGATTTGGTATCAATATAATAGTGTTTTTTTTGAGGCGTATCAAGATTTGGTATCAATATAATAGTGTTTTTTTGAGGCGTATCAAGATTTGGTATCAATATAATAGTGTTTTTTTTGAGGCGTATCAAGATTTGGTATCAATATAATAGTGTTTTTTTTGAGGCGTATCAAGATTTGGTATCAATATAATAGTGTTTTTTTTGAGGCGTATCAAGATTTGGTATCAATATAATAGTGTTTTTTTTGAGGCGTATCAAGATTTGGTATCAATATAATAGTGTTTTTTTTGAGGCGTATCAAGATTTGGTATCAATATAATAGTGTTTTTTTTGAGGCGTATCAAGATTTGGTATCAATATAAGTAGTGTTTTTTTTGAGGCGTATCAAGATTTGGTATCAATATAATAGTGTTTTTTTTGAGGCGTATCAAGATTTGGTATCAATATAATAGTGTTTTTTTTGAGGCGTATCAAGATTTGGTATCAATATAATAGTGTTTTTTTTGAGGCGTATCAAGATTTGGTATCAATATAATAGTGTTTTTTTTGAGGCGTATCAAGATTTGGTATCAATATAATAGTGTTTTTTTTGAGGCGTATCAAGATTTGGTATCAATATAATAGTGTTTTTTTTGAGGCGTATCAAGATTTGGTATCAATATAATAGTGTTTTTTTTGAGGCGTATCAAGATTTGGTATCAATATAATAGTGTTTTTTTGAGGCGTATCAAGATTTGGTATCAATATAATAGTGTTTTTTTTGAGGCGTATCAAGATTTGGTATCAATATAATAGTGTTTTTTTTGAGGCGTATCAAGATTTGGTATCAATATAATAGTGTTTTTTTTGAGGCGTATCAAGATTTGGTATCAATATAATAGTGTTTTTTTTGAGGCGTATCAAGATTTGGTATCAATATAATAGTGTTTTTTTTGAGGCGTATCAAGATTTGGTATCAATATAATAGTGTTTTTTTTTGAGGCGTATCAAGATTTGGTATCAATATAATAGTGTTTTTTTGAGGCGTATCAAGATTTGGTATCAATATAATAGTGTTTTTTTTGAGGCGTATCAAGATTTGGTATCAATATAATAGTGTTTTTTTTTGAGGCGTATCAAGATTTGGTATCAATATAATAGTGTTTTTTTTGAGGCGTATCAAGATTTGGTATCAATATAATAGTGTTTTTTTTGAGGCGTATCAAGATTTGGTATCAATATAATAGTGTTTTTTTTGAGGCGTATCAAGATTTGGTATCAATATAATAGTGTTTTTTTTGAGGCGTATCAAGATTTGGTATCAATATAATAGTGTTTTTTTTGAGGCGTATCAAGATTTGGTATCAATATAATAGTGTTTTTTTTGAGGCGTATCAAGATTTGGTATCAATATAATAGTGTTTTTTTTGAGGCGTATCAAGATTTGGTATCAATATAATAGTGTTTTTTTTGAGGCGTATCAAGATTTGGTATCAATATAATAGTGTTTTTTTTGAGGCGTATCAAGATTTGGTATCAATATAATAGTGTTTTTTTTGAGGCGTATCAAGATTTGGTATCAATATAATAGTGTTTTTTTTGAGGCGTATCAAGATTTGGTATCAATATAATAGTGTTTTTTTTGAGGCGTATCAAGATTTGGTATCAATATAATAGTGTTTTTTTTGAGGCGTATCAAGATTTGGTATCAATATAATAGTGTTTTTTTTGAGGCGTATCAAGATTTGGTATCAATATAATAGTGTTTTTTTTGAGGCGTATCAAGATTTGGTATCAATATAATAGTGTTTTTTTTTGAGGCGTATCAAGATTTGGTATCAATATAATAGTGTTTTTTTTGAGGCGTATCAAGATTTGGTATCAATATAATAGTGTTTTTTTTGAGGCGTATCAAGATTTGGTATCAATATAATAGTGTTTTTTTTGAGGCGTATCAAGATTTGGTATCAATATAATAGTGTTTTTTTTTGAGGCGTATCAAGATTTGGTATCAATATAATAGTGTTTTTTTTGAGGCGTATCAAGATTTGGTATCAATATAATAGTGTTTTTTTTTGAGGCGTATCAAGATTTGGTATCAATATAATAGTGTTT